>APFE031075375.1:82859-124748 GCA_000404065.3 Pinus taeda | reverse complement strand
GAAGTATGAAACATATGGTAAAATTCTTATTCAGCCACGCTACATCATAAAGAAAATCTTTCTCCATTGATGGTCCATCATCATAACTGAAAAGCATTCCATGGAATCCATTTCTAACTCATGGTATGGTCACAACCATCCATATGAAAGAGACATGTATATCAACATAACCATGTCACATCACTTGGAAACCTAGACTTTTGTGATCTAAGTCTAGGGTTTTGTGCTCCAACACGACCAAATCAAACTACAGGTTCAAATGTGAATAGATGGGTTAACATCGATCATGCTAGAAAGTTGCTTGATTACTAGTAAATGATGTAAACTTTTAACAAGTCCGAGAGAAACCACCAATAATGACAATGGTCCTCAAGGTACTATCAGCACAATCCACGGAATGTGAATAGAGGAACTGAAGTTGAAAACCCATGAGATCACTCAATTGAAAGCCAATGATGTGAACTTGTCGTCCAGTGCAAAGAACTTTCCATTAGGGCATGCAATATCTAAGGTACTGGAAGGGAGTCTCTCGGTCAAATTCTTAGATAATGAGCTAAATTCAGCGGGAAAAAACCGTGTCAAAGGAGGGACATAATGTTTCCCACATCATCGACATGAGACAAAAGGATGCGAAATGATTTTGGATGATACAGAGAATCAGAGGTAAATGTAACTGCAGAAGGATAACTCTTGAACATACCAGTGACACAACTGGAAGTTTGGAAGCTTTTGGATCCATAGGATTGGTGGTCATCATGACGTGGTAGAGATCAAATGGAAGGAAAAAATTAATTTCCCAACCCAAGAAGGTCAATGATTCAAAGGAGGATATCCCAACCCAACACGAAGGAGAAAGTGTCATGTTCAAGAGTGAGCTGCCGACACAGCTGATTAGATTTCCAAATTTTCCCAACCATTTTTGGCAGGTACCCGAATTATTTTTTAATCACAAGCTTGAAGGCAATAGCATATGCTTGCAATGTATGTTCATCCTTCAGACGAATCCGACCTAGTAAGTTTAACAAGCCCTAGTAAGGAGAAGCTCATTTTCATCATGGTGATGAATCCAATGTCATTTGATATTTTAATGAGTTCGACAAGGGTGTAACTTAGTATCTTTTTCATGTTTAGAGAGTTTGAAAAAGACATGTCAAATAAAACTCCACATTGTTTCTTTTCGTACATTTGTGTCTCTCGATCCTGAAAAGTTAGAAAATGATACTTGAGAGAACCACTTGACCATTTCAGTCAAGGAGTACCTTTTTTGTAAATAGTGCCTCCCAACTTGAAAAAGCGGTAAACTTATACTAGGTGCATGACATTTCACATCCATTAATGAGTTCAAAATGACAAGGGCTCAACCATCTTTTCACTTTTAAAGGGTTAGAAAAGAGCTTGAAAGCAAACCCCCCATTTTATTCTCTTTTATGAGTCAAAAGGGAAAAATACTCTTCAATATTTTCATAAGAGCTTAACAAGTCGAGAAAAGAACTGAAACATGACTTGTCATCATCGTCAAACATCCGTCACCTATCGTTGCGCAAAAAGGTAAAGTGTATTATCCAGTTCTTGAGGAAAAATAGGTTAAAATATTTACAAAAACCTTATATTTTCATGAAAAAATGGATAAAAAGGAGAAAAGTAAATATATTTTTACCATTTACCATTTTACCTTGCTGTGAAAACTTTTTAATCACATTTTCCCTAATTGTTCCAAAGAAGATTGTGAGAGATCTAGGTGGTCATTTGCCAGGCCACGAGTTACATGTAAGAGCCAAAGTTGTCAGCTCCATTTTCATGTCCTTTATTCCTGTTCTTAACCATTTTTTGGGTTTTTTGAGGGGGTTTTGCAAAAAAAAAATTTCCCTCAATTGGCGCAACTTCTGGGCAAAGAATTGCACTGGTCGAGGATGATTAACAAATACTGTCGCACAATTGGCGCAACTATTTTTAAAATAGGCACATCGGCACTGTGAATAGGGGAAAAAGCCCTATCTACTAAAAAAATCACCATTAAAACATAAAATTTATGGTCCAAGCATGATTGTTGACTCAAATTAATGGCTTTTGTTGGAAAGAGTCATCAAAAATGGTGGACTAGAAAGAATGAAAACATGAGGATGTGGACACCCAGGCATTGGATGATCCAAATTTCCTAGAAGCTTTGAGGGCTTGTGGGCTCCTCAAATTCTTTCTTATGCCAGGGACGCGGGCCCAACCTAAGTTGCTTCGATACCTGATTAGTCTTTGGGACATAAATTAGGAAATATTTGTCCTTGGTGACCACGAGGTGGAGTTGGAAACTTCACATATATATTCATCATTGGACTGTCTCGAAGAGGGGAACAAGTCAACTCGTACAGGTCACGACTGATTGGGGCAAGCATATCTTCATTGCTTACTGAACAGTGCCCTCAGGCCGTGAAATCCAAGAGTGGGAAGATTGGGATTTCCAGTGTTCATGATCTGACACTGAGAGTGCTTCTGTTGACCATCAACATAGTGGCGAGGTGGGAAGATTGAGACTTCTAGTGTTTGGGATCTGACACTAAGAGTGTTGATGTTGACCATCAACAGAGTGGTGAGATCCTAGGCAGAACATGAGACCAACAAGTCGAAGTTCTTGTATGCTATCGACTATACAACACCTGCGATCTTCAACTCGGCAGAGGCCATGAAGACCAACATGAAGTGCCAACTGTCCAAAGCTAAGGTGGGGAATATGAAGAATTTTTGCTTTGGATCTATGCTCGTGACCATTTTCTTGGAACAGGTGCCATTGTTCTAGTTTCAGCCGACTGAGGTAGATCCTCTTATGCCACGTGATCCATGGATGGCCCGCTAGAATCGTTTGATGCCCAAGATCACTAGGGGTCAGCACATGTTGTACAGACCTGCATTCTTTTCATGGATACGATCACAGAATTTTGTTAGGGAGGACTGGCCATATAATGGCACTGAATTTCACAGAGATTCAGATATGCCCTTACCAGATGGAGAGGATTTCGATGATGAAGGTAAAAAATCAACTTTTTTAATTTTGAGATTCTTTAACTATCTTTGGTATATATGTGCTTATAACGTTTCTCTTGTTAATGTAGATGTTGGACCGAAGCGGCCTACTGGGATGTCCCCAATAGCCAAGTGCATCCCCTGCCCAATTGATGTTGCCCCTCCTTATTCGGGAGGGTAGTGACAACGAGGAGGAGATCATGAGGAACCTTGTGGGGTTGACTCATGCTATCCTGGAGTATGCTCGGGCAAGAGACATTCCTCATCAGTACCAAAGACACATGGTGGGAGTCTCAGATCGGATCCGCCAATTTCTAACTCATGTTGCATGAGTTGTATCATGCTACCAAGATCACCATGCTGATTAGTTCCTAGGTCTAGCAATTACATTTTTTTGAGGCCTGCGTGCCATGGATATATGAGGCCTATGAATCATTGATGTTATTTTGGTCACACATATTATTTTTTTGGATTATGACGTGTCAAACATTATCACCATATATATATATTTTGTATTTTCTTGACTACTATGGTACAAATGGTTTGTTTTATGTTTTCATGTGTTTCGTAAATGTCTATCCAACACATAATTAGCTAATGCATCTGTCAATTTATTCATGCGTCTAGGAATATGATGATATGTAATGTAATCAAAATGTCTTTCCATTAGATGAATAGAGAGATACATTCTCAATATTTTAGGGTTTCTAATAGAATATTTCTCGTTGACTTGAAGGATGACAAGCTGTGAATCGTGGTTGACAACTAACTCTCTAATGTCAGGAGAAATGGCTCCTAACAATGATTCGATGACAAAACTGTATTCAACAATGTTTTTAGTTGTGCAACATAGACAGGTACCTTGGAGGTCAATCAAATCATTTTTGGAGTCATAATTATCCCATGTCGTAGATGATAGATTTTGGGTACCATGACAAGCACCATTAGTGAAACCGAAGTGGGGAGTCGCAGACATCTGCAAAGCAAGAAAAGCATAGTAAACAGGAAAGATGTTTGAAAACTAACACGGAAAACCACACTGCACAAAAATGAATGACACACTAATGTACATAAGTGACCATGCAATATAACCTAAGCATAGTACTTCTTGAGGTAAATCCCATTTCGAGGCTTATCTAGAGGATTTCCTTCATAATCAATAATCTCATAGGTTCCTTTCTACAAAACGCATTTCACAATGTAGGGCCCATGCCACATGGGATTGAACTTGCTTGCACCTAGCTTATCATTATCTTCGTCCTATAATAAGACCAAATAACCCTCAAAGAATGCACAAGGGAGACTGATTGAAAGAAAAGGGATTTGACCTATTTATTTTATGCTTTGATGACCAAGGCAGTGAGACGACAACTCTCGTCGAGTGACTCTAAATATAAGAGGAGTTCCTCCTAAGGTGATATTTTGGGGAGGAGTTCAATATATAAGTTGAGTGAAGGAATCTCACATTCGATCAATAATGTTGCTTTGAGACCATAGACCAACTGGAATGGTGTGAAACCAGTTGCGTCTTTGGTTGAGGTTCGATAAGCCCACAGAGTTGAAAAGAGCATGACACGCTAATTAGACTTGTGCATCCCAATAGTACATTGAAGCATTGTAATGAAAACCTTGTTCACGACTTCAACTTGGCCGTTGGCCTGAGGGTAATATGGGGTGAAGCCATTGTGGCGCAAACCCAATGCCGATGTCATCTTAGCCATCATGTAATCTCTGAAATGGGAGCCATGGTCTATGAGAATGGCTTGAGGTACGCCGAACCAAGAAATAACATGGTTGAAAACAAATTGATCTGTTGTCTTACCATCTACAAAGCATGTGGGCATCGCTTCAGCCCATTTGGTGAAATAACCCACAATGATAATGATATAACCATGCCCCCCGGTTGAATGAGGGTTACATGTCATATAATCGATGCCCCATTTGGCAAAAGGACCAACGGTAATGATGGGGTGTTGGCATGATGGGGCCTAACCTAGGTTCAGAGCTATATAGCCAAACAAATCCCTACACTATTGGCCCTTTTGGCATCAACTTGTGCAGTGCAAACTGAAGTCTCACCTGAAGCAGTATGGGGGATGTTGGAACCAAGTTTCCACACCCTTGGGATGTCTAAGATGTTGATTTAGTCCAACTATGCCTACCTTCATGCACGTCACTTCGTGCAATGTGCTGACCTGTGAGACCCTCGTGATTTGTTATAATCACCTTCACATAGCCCTAACTAGGGGTTGACGTGCTTTCGCACTACTATGGCAGTGATCTATATTATTTCCCCAAACTATACTGCGGATGTTACTTACCTTCTTC
Source organism: Pinus taeda (assembly GCA_000404065.3). Lineage (NCBI taxonomy): Eukaryota > Viridiplantae > Streptophyta > Pinopsida > Pinales > Pinaceae > Pinus > Pinus taeda. Next base: position 119,408 of record APFE031075375.1, on the reverse strand, counting down.
AAGATCTTAGTTAACATCACGTAAATAGATACTTTATCTCATGTTCAATTAATTACCACAGTCATATATGTTCACGCATCATATAAATAGTAGAATTGCAATTCATACCCAATTACATTCAATGCATAAAATAGGAAATAAATACGTAGGAATGATATAAAACTTCTCTTTATTAATGCTTCCAACTACTACAGACTCGACTTCCCCTATGCACTCAGCTGCAAGGGTCCGCACACTCAGATGCAGACTACTAGGCCTCTGTGCACTCAGTTGCAGAGCCTTCTCCTACTCTACGACCCAAAACTAGACTTTATACTTTAGATACTCTGCTATGCTTCTATTCCATGATCATCAATTGGTTGATTCCATTGATTTACACTTAGAGCTTCACTCTATTTATACAATCCCATGGTCTGTGAACCATGGGTAGATCTCTACAGCTGACATTACATTACAAAATTAAGGTTAGACAACCCTATCACTCATTTACAAGCTACGCGCTCCGCGCCCATAAAATGTAGAGTCTTTAAATCGAAGTTACAATTTGTGACCAAAATCTGGGATATAATCCCCTAAACATTCCTTGGGGGATCCCACGCCCTCGAGTCACTCTTTTAGTGGAGATATCTTTGTGCAAAGACCTTCCAACACTATGTGGATCACTACAAGATCGACGTCACACTAAGCGGCTGCGTGTTGTACTTCTTGGACGCGTTGTTTAGAGATCGATATAGTTGAGTTGCTTTCCCAAACTTGTTCCTGCGTTCCCTACATTTGCGTGAGATTGGCTTCAATGGAGGAGATAATGACAAAAGCTCCATCAATCCATGGTTATATGCACGCCCTCAAAATGACTTCCTTGTGTGGAGCATCATCCACCTGCTCCTTGAGTGCTCTCACCTACTGCATTTATGCGAGCCTTTGTGTAAGGGAAACCATCTGTGCAGTCCATTTTACTTCATCATATTGCTATTGTAGGTCATGCACCTCCCTCTCTAGGTGTTGTATGTTCGAGTCCTCCTGCAGAGTAGTGAGAACCTATAACGACTCCTCCAACAGCTTGGTCCAGTCTTTCACTGCGTTTTTGACCTCCACTATGGCTGTTATGATCAAAGTGGCATGTTTTTCCTTAATCTCTGGTGGATTTGAAGGCTACGCCCTCAGTTGTAGTCTATTTATCTGAAGTTTCAGTAGCTGAAGCTTCGCCATCTCTTCCTTAGCCTCGCACACACCTAATGCTAGTTTCTGGAGGCATGCCTCTATTGGTTCCTTTGCATGGATGGCCAGATCTAGGACCATCTAGCAGGCTTCTTCAACGACCTGCATAATCTTCCGGTTCTACACCAATACATTATCACACTATAGGCTCAAATGCTCAATGTTGATCCACTACTAGATCATGACCTAATGTGCATGACCCTCCCTAGCTCACAACTCTACAATAATTCGATCCTGCAAAACATAAAGTGTCTCCTGAGGGATCGTAGCCATATTTATCCCAACTCCCTTTAGCGCACTGACCATAGGTCTGTCAGCCTCAGTTTCTGTAACCAGTGCTCCCTCTGGCAGCACTATAGTGTTAGTCACTCGAGTGCACAACATTTCCTCGGCTGCGGCTATGCCTAGTTGTGAGGCTGGTTGACAAAGTAAAAGCCTATGGAGTGTGCACCTGCAACTCCTGTATCTATGCTCTGAGAGTCCCCAACACCATCTGGTGTTCCTTTGTGGTGATGTCCCTCACTGTCTCCCCAATTTCATGTAGATCCCCCTCAGTGAGGGTGATTGGGTCGAAAGAAGTTTTTGAGGCCTTCGGCTTCTTCTACGGCCCCATCTGCTCTCTTGGGCACTGTTGTTTCAACTGTATGGACACTGTCTATGGGTCCATGCCGCCTTCCTCTAGATCTATTTCTTGTTTGGGTGAATGTGACTTCTGGCCTTCACACTCCTTCTCTGCTACCTTCTGCTGCTCTTCTATTGTCCTCACAGTGTCGTGCACCTCCTCCTAGTTCATTCCTTCTCTTTTCTACCAACTGTGGCAGCCACAGTTTTTCCTCATCCTTTTTCCTTTATATGGCAGGCTTCTCTGCTTCCACTGTCGATCTGGCTGGAGCGTACCACTCCGGTGGCCACGACTCAAGAATGGCGAAGATGATATCGTCCATCGACAAATAAGGGAGCTCGTTCCATGTCTTCGTGGGGTCCTTGCATGCCCTAATGTATACGTGATGAAAGACTGCCTTGAACTCCGTGAAGCTCTGCAAATTGTTATAAACAGCGGGTGATAACTTCAGATTGCAATTAATCCCCATTCTAATGTTCATCTTCCCCTACTATAGTGCCTCATCGAAGTTCTCCAGGAATTCTCTGTACAAGTAGTCTTCCTAGTTAAACTGGACCTCTTCTACGCATTGCGTGGCAAGTGCAACCACTGCCATGGGCACCTCATACCCGTGGAACTTACGCATACCTTTTCTGGCCAATATATGCATCGCAACTTTGATCACAACATTGTTAGTGCTAGAAATTATGTACCCTCTCTTCTTCCTCTCGAGCTTGAAATTCTTCTTCATGGCCTCCACGATGGCTAAATCATTACTCTTACCCTCCAAGATATTCATTGGATCCTCCCCTTTGCAAGGGAGCCAGGTAACTTTGTGGATTAAGTGGTCCGTGATGGGATGGGCTCCTCCAACCATAAGCACCCATCATGCATTAGGTAGAGCATCTGCCTAATGATGAAAAAATTCATTGGATTGTGACGGTAATGTGGCATCAAGAGTAGGTTTAATAGTCTCACATTTTCTACACCTCTTAGCCACTACCGTCACTCCAACTCGATGACTCCGGGTGGTGTGTTTTTCTTCTGGCACATTAGCTACGTGGTTGCCAAATGTGGAAATTTCTCGTGGTTCATGAGATCCAAGTCTTCAAATTTCAGCACAAGCACTTGCCCCAAGTGCACTCCATCAAAAATGATGTCGTTGGGGAGCAACAGAGTCTGTAGAGAGCTTTTTCTCTCAGCTAGGTCCTTGGGCACCCTTGCTTTCCCCTTCCTCGGAGGAACATGCAAGGGCAACCTGGTCAGAGGGTCTGCACCCTAGGTTTCTGCCTCCATCTCTACATCCTACTCCTCCTCTACCAAGATTTCCTCAAAGTCTTCCTCCTCCTCATTCACTTCCAAGTTTATTGCCTTCCCCTTTTCTTCCATAGTAATCCTAGTTCTTAGTAGGTTTCTAGGGAACATGCACACTGGTACCATAGGCTACTTTTCTTTCTTGGCTCTCGGCATGCATGGTGATTTATGGGTTTTTGCAACTATCCTGACAATTTCTGGGGCTTCTCCTACCTTCATGGCCTATGCAACCTCCTCAACAGTCATTGCTTCAGTATCCATGGCTTCCTCAGGTGCTGCAATACTGGTATTCCACAATTCTCTCAACGGCTTAGGTAAGTGCTCAAACAACAACTTCGACTTCAAAAGATTAAACAAATCTAGGTTCATTAATCTCTGGCTGGGCAATAGCTGAATTCTCAAATGGCTAAGTCTTGTTTGCAAGATATACCTTTGCAATTTATAACACCTTTTGAATTCAAATTCGACCATTCCCCCCACCTTCGGTCCATTAATGCTCACTTCATGAAATTTTTTCAAGAATCTGGTCCATAAAGTTTGCCTTAAATGCATGTCACCCACTCCATTTAGTCTCAAGCCAAGCATCACATCGTGAGTAGTGACTGTAACGTTCACTTTCCAGCCAACCTGTGCAACACTGCAGCTACCCTCACGCTATCGCAGACCCTAAGACACTTCACTATTGCGTGCATTCCTAACATCGTGCAACTCCTGGGCAGAGTAGTTTATAGTCGTGCACCTCCTTTCAGATGCTTGGAGTGCTAAGACTATGCCTCCTATGGCTAGTCAGATTGTTGGGCCACCTATGTATGGCTTCAAATGACTACCATTGACTTATCCAAGGAAGAGTTCTCCATTTAATTTCACCAACTGCACCGCACCACCATCTGTCATCTCCTTAATAACATATGGTCCCACGCAATGCATTCTGATCTTCCCTGGGAATTTATCAAAATTACTATCATACAAAAACACCAAATCATTTGCCTTGAGTGTGCACAACTTAATATATCGATCATGCTAGTGCTTTTCTCTCTTCTTTTGTACTTGCTATTGAAATCCAACCAAAAATCATTTTTTTTCGAGATCCTCCAACTAAGCGAGCCTCTCCTCCAGGGCTCCATGGTTTGTCATACCTGTGAGTGCCACTATGCACAGACTAGGCATGATGTACTCCATAGGAATTATGGCTTCTACTCCATAGAAAAGCCTAAAAGGCGTCTGTCCTGTCATTTTTTTGCATGTCATCCTATAAGCCCATATTACTGTGGGTATGTGCAGGTCCCAATCACTTCGTTGCAAATTGCATACCTTGTTCAGTGCGTTGCATACCTTGTTGGTTGCTTCTGCATGGATAATCTTCTACATGATTGTTCTTCTTACATAATGTCTTCCCAACATTAAGAGCCATTTGCACATTTCCTCCCCCAAAACATGCTTATTGACCATACCTTTCAACATGGAGTTCATGTTCATCTGCGTAGGTTGTTTTCCATATGCCTGAACCCACCTAACCAGACGTGCGTTGGATCAACCCATCTATTGTACTTATCTGTTAATCACATCATCCGCTTCCCAAATCGTGTGCACATCATTCTCCTACATTCGTGCCATTTGTCAAAGCTTCCTTTGCGCATACCCCACCACCCTATGGGCGTAGCGTGTAGTACCCAATCTAAGGCCTAGAAACGTTGCTTTTCTAGCACCTCCCTTTCAAATTTATTCAAGAAGGTGTCTACCTCACTTATACCATCATAAGTAGGCAGGTCTCTTACTTCTATTGATACACAGCATAGTGATCTTGTCATCATATTGGAATTCAACATAGTTACCTCATGTAAAAAATTATGCCATCGCTTTGTCTCCTCATCTGAATCCAAAGTACAGGAGCTTTTACGCTCCCATGTAATCTGCCCATCCATGGTGGGATTCACCCAGTCCTAGTTTCGCACTATTATCTTATAGATGCAGTCCAAATCATCATCACTTTCACAGTCCCACACTGTTTCTGTATAGTGTGATCCTTTAGCAGGGTCTAGCGGTATAATTACATGTAGTGGCTTATTTTAAAAAATCATTTTCCACTTTTTTAGATTAATCATCCCGTTCATGTCAGTGGCCCAATCAATTCCTAAGAGCACTAAGTAGGGATTGCTGTCATCAACAATATTTATCACTTTAAAGTCTACTAGCATGCTCACTCCCTTAATTTCCACGGTTATGCCCTGCAATCGCCCATGGGTATTATTTTTTGTTGGTTCACCATTTGCAGTTGAATAGGAGACCGTAGCGTAGGTCTCCCCATTCGCTTCCATGTCTGCTTCGGTAGAACATTTTCATCCGATCCTAAATCTAGGATAACTTGATCCATTTAATATTCTTTGATCTGCATGGTTAATCTCATTTCTCTTCATGTCCTTGTCTTGTGTTTTTTGATATTCCTAACTACACGTGGTTATCTTGGCACTATCCCAATGCATCTTTTAATGAGTTCCTATAACCCTTTTACCACCTTACTGTCACGCAATAACTTCATACATGTTTCCAAGAATGTTGTGAGCATGGATGGGTACATCTTCGGCTCTGGTCTATCTTTTCTTCCTGAAGTGGATGGCACAGCTAAGCTCTTCTTAGCTTCCATGAAATTTTCCCAAGTGCGCTCCAAATCAAACTTTGCTTCCTTCACCGAAGATTTGTGAACGCAAGTACTATCCTCTGGTTGTTTGCCTTTCACATCTCCCATCGCAATTCCACTTTGGAGCACAATATTTACATTCAGATCTTCCTCGCACGACTCATACCTCATAATCTATAGGTTTTGAGTTGTGGGAGGCGGTAGCACTCCTTTGTCACGTATCCTAGCTATTAGTGTAGGACAATCTTTGGTCTCATGATCAAGCGAGTTGCAATACAAAGATGATGGATTCATTAGGTCTGTAGAATCACGGGCATAATGTCCTAGCCCTCCGGAATTGTAGCATATCAACTGTCTGCGACCTCTTCTAGGTCCTCCGCCGCCTCGGCCTCATCTTCACCCTTGAAATCCTATTTGCGCAATTCCTGCATTCTGTTCTAGGGGCCACGTTTCGGCATGCACTATGTAGGTAGGAGTTCTATCCATCATCAACTCATAGCTTCTACGAGTGCATTCATCGTGTCTGATCGACCTACAAATGTTGTAGAACAATTGTTGTGAAATTTGCGTATACTTCTGTAACAAGTGGAAATTGTTTGTGGCATGTTTTCCAGCTATTTGAAAAACCGTGCACCACAAAGCAGGTGTCGTGCTAGGGCCTTCTTACGCTTTTGTAATTAAAGGCATTGGCCCTCCTCTGTGAGGTAATTTGTGAAAACCTGGTAGTGGTCCTTGTCATGATCTTGACCCTTGAATTTTATGCACCACACCTCTTCATGCAGTTCTGGTCAAGCTCTCCTGTCCTATTTCAGGCGCTGTATCTCTAGGCATAAATTATTTAGCTACGGGTGGATCTGCTAAACTCCCAAGTTGGGATCCTACATCAAGGTCTCATGCAGCCTCGTCACAATCTCTAAGGCCTCTACCTGAGTCGTTAGTTTCTGTTGTGATAATGTACTCCACAGATATGGTGTTAGCGATGCTACAAACCATTCGCTATGTTTTCCATCTGTTAGATTCATATTACCTTAGCGGATCGTGAATTTCAGTCTCTGATCTAGCTCCCAAGGAGTCTCACCTGGTAGCATCATGATATGTTTGAATCCAATGATCGACTATGTTTCAAAATTTAGCTAGCTAAATTATATGTTTAGCGCTGCTTGGATATCCGTGATTCCCACATTTGGATTACGTTGGAGTGCTTAATATACCAGGTCAGTGCGCGATCCTCCAGGGCACTAACCAGTGTCATTTTTTTTATGCATGTCCAGGAAACTCTTCTCTTATTTCGTTCAAGTTTTTTATGCATGTCCAAGTTTATCTCACCTTCATGGCTTCTTTTGATAAGAAGGAGAACTAAGGAATTTGTCATTGTACATATATAATAAAAATATGATAATGTTTAGTAGAATAGTTGCAATAGGAGGTGATGTAGGTGTTACCTATCCTAAACAAGGTGTAATGTTGAACAATTATCTCCTTGTTAATGAAAAGTATTACCTCTCTCATTCAATGTATATCTATTTTATTATATTTCCATTTATTTTAATGTTTTTTCTAAAAATATATCAATAAGATCAAAAAATAAGATCAAAAAATATATTTTTATACTGTATTACCATTCGCTTCCAAATCACATGCAAGGTGTCTTGCATATCTCACATTAATCCAAAGGGGGATTTTCATGAATAATGACATTAGATAAAGCATTAATATTTGTATAATGGTTTCAATATATTTTGATTTGTATCCTTTAAATTCCATTCCTAAAGAAATAAATGTGAATGCATTTGAGATTTGCATAAATTTGATAGAAAAATATCTCACAGACTATACATGTAGTGAAAATCATTGCAATTGAACTAAACAACACCTTAGATTTCAATACAAACCCTCAAAATTTAACTTAGAATTGATTAGACAAAATTTAAACAAAACCAAAACAAAACAAAAAATATAATAACAAATCATATTACAAATATATATATTTATGTATATTAATATAAATATTAGTGATTATAGAAAAATGGGAATACATAATTTACACATTTGAAATACGTATAAATAAACTTGTGAAAACATATTTATGATTCCTTAATTATGTTATGTTGATAGTGTGTATACCTTATAATAGGATTTCTAGAATTTTAATTTAATTATCAATAATCAATACGTTGATGCTAGAGATTAAATAATCAATAATTAATATTTTTAATATTATTCATTAATAGAAGGTTGGGATTTATTTAAAATTTAGTTATGATATCTATTCCTTTTCAATTTAATTAAAAAAATGGTTTCAACATTCATTTCAAATACACTATATATATAGAATATTTTGACTATAAAATGATATACTAGTTTTATTATAGCTATTGTGACCATATAATTAAATGGATTGAAAATTGGTATGTCCATCAATTTATGATAAGAATCAAAACACTAACCCCATTATACATATTGCATTAACTAGATTAAAAAATTCATAAAAGTTAGCTAAACTATATATTTATTATAGGCAGATCTATTTTGGAATTTTTTTCCAATTTAAGTTAGAAGAAAATACTAACATTATATTAAGACAAACTAGGGAAGCCATATAAATTAAATGGATCGAACTACAAATAAAATTCAATCCATGATAACCATAAAAATGCGTAACCCATTATTCATATCAAATTTAATATATTAAAAAAACAACAAAAATTAACTAAATAATAACTTTATTACAAATTATATTATGCTTATTTATAAAACAAATTGCATGCATATTTCAACAACAACAAAAAACCTTAGTGGAAAATTTTAGCTGTGAAATATGTGAATATTACTATGAATACTCCAACATATTCAATGGGGTTTAGATATATTCTATCAACCTAATAATCAAATTATAAATATAGTGATGAGCATAATTATAGACATATATAACATGTGGTCGACCGAATTATGTACTAATTGTTGGATTGCAAAAGGTGGATCATTAATTCTTATTAAAATGTTTATATTATGTTGTTATATTTCATAGTTATAACATTCCAACCAAATCTCAATTTCACTTTGTTCTCTCTACTGAATGTTGTTACTAAGCAACTTAATATGTCATCAAACCTAGAATACTTGGATGAAACTTCATCACTATCAGTCTGGTTGGATCGCATTCTATCTTGAACATCATTTTCTTCTATACTTATTATTGTAGTAACATGGGTTAAATCACAAGTCAAGTCGATGTTCAATTTTTTTTCCTGTTTGGTTTAGTTGACGATCCTTTATCGTATGCCTATGATGAGCGCCTTTCTATGTTGAGCTTGTCTAGAATTGATTTTTTATGTTGCTATGTTTTCTGAACTACCATCACCTTCTATATTTTGTTTCAATGAATACATATTCTCCATGTCCATGCAACTGCAAGACATCGAACGCAATACACTATTCTAGAAGTTGTTCTAATTTTCTATGCTTCTTTCTTTTCTACTCTTTATACGATATCCTCAAAACTTTTCATGCAATTGAGTGTAGATTCTATTGTTGTTGTGTGTCTTCTAGTTGAATACCTGGAAATATTCCATTTCCATTTATTGTATATTTTTACGTCCCTGTTGGTGTTCAACTCCGTGAGTCTTTTCTTGCAATATTGTTATCAGATTATGTCACAAGTTCTAAGAGGTCAAATTTAAATGGTTGTGTATAATTATGCTTCCCTTTCTTCTTCTTGTTCAGCATCTCAATGGAGTGAAAGTATATCCCCTTGTTCTTCTTGAGCTTATGGTGGAATTGGGAATATTATATTAGATTTATAACTGATCCTATATATATTTTGTCAATTGTAGGCTGATATAGAATCTCTTGCGGGTCTACATCTAAAGAGTTGACATACAAATATTCAATTATTTGTATGGACAATTGAACATGCGATGAGGGAGGATTCATTTTTTATTTTTGTTGAGGTACTCTCCATCTTTTGGAAGATTTTTAAAGATTTCTGGAGGACTAACTAGTGAAGCTTGTTTCATGTCTACTAAAATTAGTAAAGAGGGGAACCAAATGGACTTATTAAAATTTTCAAATTCATATCGATTCATATGCAACATGTTACCAACGTGTTTTTCCTAGTTGTATATTTTTCCTGTCACGAGCATTTGACCAATTTATTGTAGAATAGTAATATGTTAGAGACTCTCCCTATTCATGCAAAATGACTCCCTTTCATTAGGAAAGATATAGAAAAAAAAATGAGGTATCAAAAACTTATTTTAATAATACATATATTTAACACAATAATACAAACATGAATAAATAAGAATCCAATAAAGAATATTAATTATTCATATTGCATTTAACAGTGGAAATAGGAAAAACCCCATATAGAAATACACAATTTAGAAATTTAGGAATTTTATAATTTTGAAATACATATAACTATTTATAGAAAAAAACGTATATATACTTGATTAATATTAATTGATGGAATTAATAATAGTTAATATGAACTTTAGACACCAACATTAAGACCTTAAAGCATATACAAAATATACACCATCATTGTATGATCTAATGGGTGAAATGCTAGTACTCATCAAGATCATTACCATATGTTGACTCACAAAAAGTGCTTTTTAGGTCAATATCATAATCAAAATAATTACCATATGTTGGATCAAGAAAAGTTATTTTTGGGTCAATATCGATAATCAAAATATCATCTCAACGATACACAATATCTATTATATTACTTTCTTATGGGATTTAATTTGGAGTTACACTTCATTCAAATTTATCACTATGTTATGATACTTTAAGTGCATAAAAGATATAGCTTTAATGGTAGAGTTTGTGTTAGATATTAAAATTCATGTGTATTGTAAAATTTTAAGAATTACAATGTCATGATCATGAAGTGTAGTAGGGGTCATAGTTTCTATAATTCATTGTGTTTTAAAGATAATAGTGCAATATGGTTCAATTAATTTTACAGTTAGTCCACTAAGAATTACCAAGTGACCAATGTCATTGCTTTTTAATGGTAATAGTTGTTAGAGGTTGCATTATGGAAGGGATTTTAATTATCTAAGAGTATGAGTGATCACAGTAAATTAGCAGTTATGGGTCATATTAGTGTTTTGACATTCATAATGGTTTTTGGTTAAGGGGCACATGTTGTATAAATAAGGGAAACAATATTGTCGGGGTTAATATATAGTGCAGAAATATCTAATAATAAATTCATTACAATTAGTGAATTTATAGGTACATATATTAATATATATTTTTACAGATCAAAATATTATTGGGAAACCCAATGTGTGTTTACTTATGATTTCACTCATTGTTTTATTCCAATAACTAATGGGTTGGGTTTTATTAGGATATCTTAAACTTTGAAATAAATATTTTATTTATATATTTATCATTTAAATTTTCCAACCTAAAATTATTTAGAAAAAATTATAAATTAATTAATTTTTAATTACTAAAGAAGATGATTATTAATCTATATGATTTTATTTATTAGTTAAAAATGTTATTTTATTAGTGAAAATTGTTGTTAAGCCATATGAATTTGAATATTTTTTTCTTATTTAACAACTTATCCTAAAAAAGTATTTTGACAATTTTATTATTTAGCAAACAAAACTATGTATAATGACCTTCACCCCATTTTTGTAATTGTCAATGCAAACTCATAATGTGAGTCACTGAGATAAAGATTGACATTTCAGATTTAAGAATTAACTTTGTACATATTCTCTTGAATGTGAAGAAAGCAAGTTAAACATTGAGTTTTTAAATTTCACCATTACTTTTTTAACTTTGAAATTTTGTGTTTTTTACTGCAAAAACAATTAAATAGCTAGAGTTTCTATCTTTGAAACTATCCATTTTTTACTTCAAAAGAAAATAAATATTATTTTGAAATTTAACTTTTAAATTTTCACTTTTCCATCAACTATTTGCTCTTTCTAACTTTGAAATTAGTTCTCATATCATATAGCTTTGCATCATTAGCCAAACCTACCTTTTCGTGAGGTCTTAATTCTCAGATTATCACACCCTTTTTTTCTTGTTGTTTTGTGTTCCTACCCATAACTAAAAGAGATAGATAATTCTTGTTCCTTCCCATACTGAAACGAGAGATAATTCTTATTGACTTTGATATCAACCAAGCCAGACACGGGTTGAGGGATATAGCGAAATTGCCAATCTATTACCTCAAAAGCAATTTTCTAAATTTAGCCTTTAATTTTTTACTTTGCTTTCTGTTGTCATAAAATCAAGCACTAAGGGCTACTACTTAATATGATCTCATGCAACTATTTCAAACCAGGCTTTAGACTAAGGTTTAGCCTCCTTAGTCAGAGAGGGCTCTCTCACAGATTTTTGATATGCTTTAAAGGACAAAAAAGATTGCTAACTCTTTAATTTGTATATGAAATTCAGGCTGGTTGGAACAAACAAGATTAGGCTTCTCCCATTGGGCTCATGGAGTCATACATTCCTACAGTAAACAAGCAGCTATTGAATCATAGAAACCAAGGCATATAATGTCTCACTGTTCAAAACATCTACCAAGAAGGACTTCAACTCAACAAAACATACACAGGAAGTCTGAGCATCAATGATGAATTCAGAGTGATTGCATGTTTAGTGAACTGTAAAACAAGATGAATAAAACCAAAACCACATACATTCTGAACATTTGAGACACAAGATGAATCTTGGGAAGAAACAATATGCTTTCTATTACTGTGAAAAAACTTTACACAAACCAATATGAAAACTCTGTCTTTTTTGATAAAAATCTCCAACCTTTTTTTACATCAGAGTTTTTCCTATATATAGGAAAACAAAGCTAGACTACCTTGAGTCTCCTCCTCCAGCATGAGGGGAGCTCGATATCCTATCATTTATTACCTTATCTATATCTAAACAAACTTATTAAATACAAAGGTATTGTGCTGTAAATACACAGAGTCCTAATCACATTGAAACTCTAATTCTATCTCCTCGTGTGCATGATTCCTTCTTGAGCTTTGACACCTGTATCCTTTCTATAGTGGCTGAGAAGGCATGGGATGAGAAATTAATGTTCCATGTTTGCTTTGGATGCTGAAGACTTTGATCCGCTCCCTGTTGGCTGAAAATATCCCTAAACTTTCGGTTCTGGTTCCCCATCACCGAGTATGCAGCAATAGGTACTTTAAGTCTTTGATAACCCAAGAATATATAACGCTGCCATGTTGCTGATGTGGTGTAGGCTGGATTGACGGACAAGTGTCTCTCTTTTCAAAAATAACTTCCCGCTCATGATAATCAAACTCAAACTATCTGTTCTGCATTTAAAATCATTACCTACAGCAGTTTCGTAGCGCGCTACGAAACTGCTGTGTAACTTAAAAGAAAAACACAGTCTTCCATTTTCTGAAATTCCTAAACTGTTCTTGAAACATTTAGCAGAGGCACACTTCAACAGGAAGCTGATTACAAGTTTGACTGTCTTGGTCGATAGTTCTCTCATGTTCAGTTTGTGTCTTATCCTTTATAGCCAAGACTCTACTCTGTTTGTATACCTTATCCTCAATTTCATTTCCTGAAAAAGGAGTATCAGATATGTCTCGTCCTTTAATATCTTAATCAGAATTGATACAGCTACCATTGCCAAAAACCTTGAGTACCAAGTCTGTATGCTACTATCATATTATTTCCATAGCTTCACGCATTTGTCATGACTTGCAGATGCAACCATTCCAGTTGCAGGAGACTGAGCTAACCCTGCAATGAGACCTTCATGAGCAGGAAGAGTCATGCTTTTGTTCTCTGCCATATTCCATAATTCCAAAGACTGGTAACAGCCAATGACCAAGAGTGACGAGTATTTTGGATGGAAGACACAAGAATGGAACTTGTTACCATTACAGCCGAGTTCATGAATGCATTCTCCATGAGAGGCTAACAACCAAACCCTTACAGAATCCTTTCTACCAGCTACATTTATGTTTGCTTGCATCCGACAAATGGCTCCAAACTGCGCTTCTAGTGCAAGCAATCCATTAACTGATTGCCACACTGAGCGACGATCTTAATAGGAATACATAAAAACATAGAAACAGAAAACTTCAGAGAATTCTCACAAGGGCACTTGGGGTCGCCTCGCTTTGTCTTCCAGTTATTGTAACAGGGGCAGACCTGCTTGTTTCCGTAATAGCCAGGGGGAACACACAGACATTTCTTGCAGCATTTCTAGCAGTAGAACATACATGGCTTCTGATACTGCGTCTGAGAACATCTCGTTGTACAGGCATTTGGGCATTGAGATGCATGCAAGTTGCCCTGTCCATTCATTGACTTCTGATCTTGAAACTCAGGACGTATCAGATCTTCAGCTCCTCCCGTGGCCATTAACTTTTCTTGCAAAGACCAAATTGCGAGAAATGCCACCAGAACTGTCAACAACATCAGCCCTACCCTCGCCATTTGCTCCCGGAACTTCACTGCTTCTACTTCGCATCTTCTTCCAACTTGTTTGAGTACCCTTGAGCAATTATTGCATCAATTCTTTTACTCTGTCGTCTGAATATTTCTCAGATAACAATTTTACAATTTCTTTCCCCTTTCTTATTATCAAATTTCCATCTTTATCCATTATAAACATCCATGAAGAAGGATTATGAAGATGCGCATCAGGAACCCTCAGCATTTCCCATAACTGAATTTGACATGTAGCATTAATTCCCTCTTTCAAAGAGCGAATACGTGCCCAACATCTCATAGCTTCATACTCAGATAAACTTAACGAAAAGATTCCTCCTATCTCTTCTGATGACATTTTGGAATACAAATAATGTAAATGATATCACTCGATTGTGTCAACACATTCTTCATGGAATTTGTAATCTCCTCTGAGAGAAAGGAGCATACGTGCATATCATTTTTTGCTGACCCGTTGCCTCCCTCAATTGCTCTGCCACGCGTTTCAAATGTTGGAAAAGAAACATTGCATGAGACATAGCCTCCCTTTGCGTCTGTTCTCTTTGTATTAATTCCTCTTCGTTTTCAGCCGTAAAAGGATAAGCTGCTGCTCCCCATGTGTTTGTTCCATTATTTGATTCATTCCAAACATTTTCCCTTTTCCAACGAACGGCGCTTGTTCATAAAGATTGAAATGACATGCCGACGTGGGGAGAAAATGATAGGAAAAGCATTTTGTACAATAATATCTGTCCAACAGGAGACATCATTTGGGTATATCCTTGGAAGTATCCACTCATATTGACGCTAAAAATTAGAACGACTCTTTCTGAATTATGGAAAGCTTCCTTTAAAATGGGCTCGTTCATCACTTGAGTTGCCCAAATTCCCTTTTCAATTGACATTTGTATATTACGATGGTTCAGACTCTTAATTATGAAGTATCTTGTTGAATGCAACCTTCCCTCTGCTGAAGAAGCGCCATTGATCATTATGTTATTAGATAAATGCTTAACTCTCCATTGATTAATTCTTTGGGGATGTTCGCCACATTTCCTATGGTTTGCACTTCCATATGTAGAAGATCTTCCTCGGGCAGATAATCAACCCGATGCCTTGAATTCCTACCAGCTCGAGATCGCTCTTTATTTACATCTGTTCCTGAATTCAACAACCCAACGATATTCTTTTGGAGCAGATTGCAACAACTGTAGCTTCTTTTTGCCTTTTCTCTTAGGGTCGGTTTGATTTAATTTCCACCGTTTTGCCATCAAGGACGTGCTTGTCATCTATAACCTTATCCATGACAGACGTGGCAGCATAAGTCACAAACCCAAATCCCCGAGTCTGGCCCTTCCATAAAGATAATTAAACTCTTTCAATATAAGCGCCACATCTTCCTCTCCGATCTTCCCCATTTCTTTCAACTTATAAATAAAAAATTCCGCAGCGCTCACAACTCCATCAGAATCCATATCTGCTGCTTCAAGGTCTGTCACCGTAGTCTTGCGGGTAGTAACCCAATGCACCAACGACTGCTGCCTGCCTTCAGTTTTTTGCCTTAGCAAGATACAAAAAGCACTGAGCAAGACATACAGTACTGACCAAGATCCAAATAACAGCAAAGATGCACCCCCCTTCTGTTGAAAAGCTTTGATCTCCATATCCTAAAATTGTAATGGTTGAGCAAACACAATAAAATGAATTGAGGAAATCCAAACCCTCAAACTCGTGCAAGACAACCATACCAACCACAATCAGTGCCAGAAGGATCGCCAGAGATGCTAATAGCTCCCACTATGCTTTGTGAGTTTGAATTTCATTAGCAAACTTATCTAGGCCATGACTTTGAGGAGTAGATGAGGCCGAAGCTCTTTGTGTACATTAGCAAACACATTCTCGTTGATTGAGCTCAAGTTCTTGTATTTCTCCACAAAATCGTCCTTTTTTCTGAACTTGTCCTGATCAAGAAAATGCAATAGAGCCCACAGTAGACAAAAGTGATATGAGTGAGCAATGGTTTCAGACAAATCCCCAATTTCGTAGCGCAGCCAGTGCAAATTATGAATTATGCGCTACTGAAATCACCTAAACATTTTGCGCTGCGAAACTGCTAAAAGGGTTCATGTGCTTATTTGCAGACATTTAGCATCGAAATTTTGTCAGTGATAACAGAATCCATGATATGTAGACGATGATTTTTGTTGCAATGTAATGTATTGAAGGACATGTAATTCTTTGTCGAAAATCAATCATAAGATCACATCATAGAGAGAGCATAAGTGATTGAGTCTTTTGTTATGTGTTTTGGGTCTTAAGCAAAAGGCTCCACAACTGAGTGCATGCAGGCCTTGGAAGAGTCTGCAGTTGAATGTACAAATCACCTGCTATTGGGTGCACAAGTTGAGAAGTTGTATGTACTGAAAGATCTATCTTAATAAAGAAGAAGAAGTTTCAGTGAAGTATTTTGTATATGTATCTGTAATTTGTGTTCTATTTGTCCATGCACTGTAGGTTTTCCTGTAGTGGCATGTTTTGAGGCTGAATTGAGGTAAAACCTATAGAAAGCCTCCCAAGGTCACCGAAGGGTCTCCCAAACCTTCCAACCATCTCCTCAACCTTCCAACCATCTAACAACACCCCTAAACCACCTACCACACCACCAAAAGAGATTAGTTTGCACACTTGATTTTTCATGAAAAGCATAAAAAGACAAAATAGATTTATTACAGTCCTTTACATGCATAATGGTTGTGTTTGATGTTTTTAACTTCCATGCTTAGGATAGTAGCATTTTGTTCATAATAATTTAGCACCATTGCAAAGCATAACTCTTAGCAGTTAATTAGGAAATGGTGTGTCTTAGCATTGAATTTCAGTCTTTTTCATTATTACAGTAGATCGGCTCTCTCTTAGAGTAGATTTCTATTTATTTCATCAATGAACCAAGCTTCTTCTGAATCCATATAAGTCTAGCTTGAAAATCATAGTGGTCTCTCGCCAGCTTAACAGTGACAAAAGGCAGAACCATTAGTTTTACTTGTGTATATAGCACTGTCAGCTCCAAGTTTATACAAACCCCATGTTGATAAAGTAAAGCTCGTAGCCCAAGTTTTGTAGCATTATTGCTGCAATATTAGTGCTCATCACTTTTTGGCATCGTTGCCTAAGAGGTGTCTGAGTAATATGTGATTACTGCTTTCTTTATTCTATTTCTTGTTTCTAATATTCTACTATTAATTTCATTTCTGCAAAAGTAATTTAGTTTGCTTCCTTTTCATTCTGCATTCTTTGTTGTCCTTTCCATTCTGCAAGTTATATTGCAATCAATTAGTTGATCTTTTCATTCAATCAGTAGTTTTCATTCAACCTGCAATTTCAATTCTGCAAGTTAGATTTCAATTCAACAATTAGTTTTTCATTCAGTTAGTAGTTTTCATTCAATCTGGAGTTTCAATTCTGCAATCAATTTCAAAGTTTGAAAAAACACAAAACCAAACCAAAAACATTTCCTTTCATGCCTCGTAGGAATAGGGGTAACATAGGGAAGCTTTTTCCAAATACCCCCACTGCATCGAACAACCAACCTTCCCTCTTCTTCGGTGGCTGTGAACTAGAGGAACCCTTAGGTGAGTAACCAAACATATTTGAAGAACATATAGGGGAAGAAGAAGAACCCATTCCTACCGAGCCAATGGCTAAAAGCATAAATGACAGAGGGAATAGAGAGAGAGTTAAGGGTGCCTTCCCCATCAGGGAAACCAATGGGGACACTAAGATGAAAAATATAAGCCCCTCTACCCTTCCTCATTTCCATGGCCTACCCATAGAAGATCCCAACACTCTCCTATTTTAGTTTTTTGTTATATGCTGAACCTATGACTATAAAAATGATGAGAAGAAGTTAAAACTATTTCCATCTACCCTCAAGGATGTAGATTTGTGCTGGTTCATGGGTTTACCTTGGGATAGCATCACAAGTTGGGCTCAGATGCAGCAAGCCTTCAACAACAAGTATCGATACTACTGTAGGTCTAAGGATACTAAAGATGAAATTTTTAGGACGACCTTAGGTAATGATGAATCCCTAAAGGATTATGAAGAAATATTCCAGCTTAGTTACAAAAGGGTCAGGTGAACACTTGACCCTAAGTCACTAAAGTTGGTCCTGCTTAGAGGAGTAAGGGAAGACCTTTTCGATACCATACACTTGTTAGCAGGAGGAGATATATACCAGTTACCCTATGAGGATATCAAGACTATCTTTAGAAACCATTCTAGGGAAGTTAGGAAAAAGGGTCGGGGAAGTCAACCTATGGTCAGTACATCCTTTTCCAATTCATCCATCAAGGGTGAAATTAGAAACATGCTGGAAGATTTAAAGAGTGAGATGTTGCAAACCCTTGCCTTACAGATGGACATCATGCACATTAGGAGAAATTAGGAGGAAGTAGAGAGATCCTTGGCCATTTTCTGTCCTAGATGCACCAAGAGGAACCCTAGGAATGAATTTCCATTGAATTCTATTAAGATTTGCTCAGCCTGTGAATAGAACCACTCCACAGACAAGTTCCCTTCTTTGCCTGGACTCAAAGTTGTATATCAAGGAGTTCAAGGGGTCACTGAGCAGCTCTGCTACATAAACCAAAGGATAACTCATGGGCCTAGGCCATACTAGTAGGGCATGCAAGGGTCATCCCATACATATTACAACCCCAACTAGACCACATCCATACCTTCTTGGGGGCCCCCTTCTCATCCTTCTTGATCTACAATCCTCCTTGGTCCTTTTCATCTCAGTATCATTCCTAGCCAACCGGCCAGTCATTTCAACCATATTATCCACCACAACCTCAGTGGAATACACCACCCCAGGGGTGGAGGCCCCAATAAAACGATGTCTCGGCTTGATTGCCTTCACCACCTAGCCAACCATAGTTGTTACACTCTACTCCACCTAAATAACCCTAGATACCCGCCCATCCAAATCCAAACCCAAACAATAGACAGGCACAACAAGTATACAATGGAGAGATATCATGTCTAGCTTATGTTGTGGAGATCCACGAAATAACTTGAGATATAGGAGAGTTCTCCTAGATAACCAACCTCCACCTCCACCTCGACCTAGGGAGGTTGAAGAAGAAAGAGAGGAAATCATTCTTAAAGAAAATCCACCCTTTCTTGAGAGACTAAGTCAACCACTCTAGCCTACCCCAGAAGAGACTGTACTTTTGGGAGAATTGAAAAACCTAGGTGTCAAGATTCCGCTTCTCCAAGACATCAAGGACGTACTTATTTACAACAAGTTGATTAAGGATAAGTGTTTCAAGCATCCAAGGAGGCAAAAAAGAGATTCCCTACCATTAATGTCATTGGACAACTGTCTAACTTAATGTTGGGGCAAGTAATCTGTCCAAAGTATTTGGACCCTGGAAGCCTATAGTAGATGTGCACATCAATGGCACCATTGTCCCACACACTTTGATCGATATTGGGGTTTCCATTAATTTGATGACCAAGGACACCATGCTCAAGCTCAACCTCCAGGTTTCATTGAGAAAGACCACAATAGTCTTACAACTTGTAGACTGCTCCACAATGATCCTTAAGGGGATTGTGGAGGATGTGATGGTCTCAATTGACTCTTGGGAGTACCCTACAGATTTCCTAGTTCTCCAGCCTAAGGCTAAGCTTACTGGTTACCCTCTCATCCTTGGGAAGTCCTAATTGGTCACTGCCGATGCTTACATTAGTTACAGAGTTAGGAATATGACCATTAAGAATGGGCATATGTCCAAGTAGTTAGTCCTATACCCTCCTGCTCAACCATCTCTAGAATGTGATTTACCTTTCTGGCTAGGAGAGGAGGAAGAAGATGAAGTTTATTTTGCCTAATTTTAGACCTTAGAAACAACCATGGGAACAGGACAACATGATGAATATGATTTGATTGAACACCTACTCCAAAGTCCAACTCCCAGTACATTGTCCCTAGAATAAGTAGTAAAGGAAACGAGAACAACCATCCAATTGATCTGTACTTGGCCGATTCCAACCCTCTCCATGTCAAAACCATAGAATTCGACCCTTAGGGAACTTTGAAAATAAATCCATCTCTTTCTATTCTCCAAGAGGAGAATTTGTGCAACATGCTAAAGGAACATCTGGACGCCTTCACTTGGAGTTACAAAGAAATTAAGGGAGTACACCCCTTAGTGTGCACTCACCAAATTTACATCAAATAAGGTTGCAAGCCAGTCCTAAAACCCCAAAGGAGGATGAATCCAACTCTTAAAGATATATTCAAAGAAGAACTACAAAAATTGCTAGATGCAAGATTCATTTATCCTATCTCCAATAGTGAGTGGGTCTCTCCTTTGGTGTTAGTTCCCAAGAAAAGTGGTAAGTGGAGGATTTGTGTTGATTACAAGGAGATGAACAAAGCCACAAAGAAGGACCATTTCCCTTTACCTTTCATTGACCAAGTGCTAGATGGCCTGGAAGGGAATTTTTTTTTCTCTATCCTAGATGGATTTAGCAGGTATAATCAAATCTAGATTAGCCTAGAAAACTAGGATAAAACCACCTTCACTTGTCCTTGGGGCACGTTTCCCTATAGGTTCCTTCCTTTTGGCCTATGTAATGCTCCTGGCACTTCCAAGGGAGCAGTCTTGAGTATATTTTCTAAGTTAGTCCATGATATGGTAGAAATATATATGGATGATTTCACACCTTATGGGGGTGATTTCGAGGAGGCTTTGTCCAACCTAGGTAAATTACTACACAAGAATGCATTGAAATGAACCTATCTCTCAGTCCCAAAAAATATGAATTCTTGATGACTGCAGGGACAGTGCTGGGTGATTCAATATCTTAGCAAGGACTGTAGGTGGACCCAAACGAAATAACTATCATCCAAAGGGTTCCATCTCCTAAAAATCATAGAAATGTCAAAAGTCTCCTAGGGTTAGATGGATACTACCGAAGGTTCATAAAGGACTTCAACAAGTTGTCCTCTCCTTTATTTGGGTTGTTGGCCAAGGACTCCAAGTTTATATGGTCAAAAAGTTATCAAGATCCCTTGGACATCCTGAAGAATAAGTTAACCACTGCACTGATTCTCTGAGGCCCAAATTGGGCCCTTCCCTTTCATATTCATGCTAGTGCCTCACATAAATCTATAGGAGTAGCCCTAGGTTAGATAGATGAAAAATTGCCTTATGTCATTTACTTTATCAGTAAGAATCTGTCAAAGGCTGAATTGAACTACACAGTGACTGAAAAGGAGCTCCTAACTATTGTGCATTCATTGAACAAATTTAGGCATTATATTACAGGCTATCAAACATTTGTCCATACTGACCATGCTGCAATCAAATATTTAATGAATAAACCCGATGTGAATGCTCGTATTATAAGATCGTTACTTTTACTACAACAATTTGATCTAACTATTGTTGATAAGCCTAGCAAGGAAAATGTTGTTGCAGACCTTTTGTCCAGGTTAACTCTACCTGGAGGTGAGGAGGGAATGGTTGATGACTAGTTACCAGATGAGCATTTGTTCGCCATTTCAGTTCTCTCTCCATGGTTTGCTGACATAGAAAACTATTTGATATCTGCACAATTCCCACCAAACTTGTCCTCCAAAGAGAAAAGCAAGATTGTGAGGAAGAGCTCCCCCTTCACCTGGATTGGGGGAAATCTCTTCAAACTTGGCCTAGATCAAATCTTGAGAAGGTGTGTCAGGGAGGAGGGAGTCTTTGACATCCTTCTAACCTATTATGATGGGCCTTGTGGAGGTCACTTTGCAGCAAAGAGGACAACATCCAAAGTGTTACAAGCAGGCTATTATTGGCCCACTCTTCATCGTGATGTGAAAAGATATACTAGTTAGTGTGATCAATGCCAAAGGATGGAAAAGCCTACTCCAAGGGATGAAATTCCTCTACAGCCTCAAGTGACCTTCGAGCCATTTGACAAGTGGGGCATGGACTTCATTGGACCTATTGACCCTCCTTCTAGGAAAAAATAGTACATCATTGTGTGCATTGACTCTCTAACTAAGTGGGATGAAACCAAGGCAATTAAGGTAGCAACAGAGGAGAAGGATGGCAACCATAACCAGAGAGGGAAGGATGGATTCATTTATGGGATAACCTCCAACCATTTAGGGAATTTTGAGGTCGAAAATGGGCCACATATGGAAAACAATAAAATAATAAAATAAGAGTCCTGAATTTTTTAAAGAAGTGAAAGGAAACTATTTTTTTAATTGATTTTCAATTTATCTCCTTATAGGTTTAGTCAAATTTCAAGTGTGTTCACTCATTGGATGTGAAATTAGATTGTGCATCCAACTAGTACCCTCTCTACATACTTTTGAATAGATCCACATCGAGAAAAATTCAATAGACATGAAAAAGTGTGTTTGAAACAAGTTTTTCCATGTGTTTTTAATTTTTATTAGTGTGGATCTACTAAAAAGTATGTAAAGTGGGTACTCGACAAAAAATCTAATTATGAATCCAACAAGTGTACAGACTTGAAATTTGAGTAAACCTATAAAATGATACAAAAAAATATGATTAAAAAAAGTAGTTTTCTTCTTTTAAAGTCGGTTTTTTTAGTGCATTTTTCATTTTAAGGCCCATTTTTACCTCAAAATTCCCCTAATGAAAGGCTAATCCGACTCTCCTACCAACCAAGTTGACTACGATGAGGATACAACTCGAAGGGATAATTTATCGTTTGAGAAGCTTACCACTTGGAAGTAGGGCATTGGGAATTACAAAGAGATATGATCTGGCTAAAGATTTGGAAGCACAACCCTTGGCTAAAATTATCCTTATTCTTGTAGTTCCTAGTTTAAAACCAAACCCTAATCTGGGATAACATTAAGGAACACAACCAACATGGTGCGTCTAGATGCCCTCTTGGCCTCCTCCACATTGAGAATCTTAAACATATTTTTAATAGTTGCACCTTCTCTAATGGCATCTAGCTTCGACTGGAAAATTGCTTCAATTAGTCTGACTAAGATCCATTAAGTATCCAACCACCATTGTTCCATGGAAAATCCAATTCTTTTCCAATTCCATCTCAACTGCATCTAAAAACTTTCTCTTGGATTCCTATTATGGGCCATGTGAAAGGAGTGCAACTGCTACATATTCAAAAACCTCTCTTCACCTCTTGACTCTCTCTAGACACTATATAAAGGAATACCAAAGAAACCATCAACACTCTCCCTTGGTCACCCTAGGATTAACAAGAATATGGTTTAGAAGCTAAAATTCTCAGCAGATGGAACTTTTCCCCCATCCTCCTTTCCTCTTCCTCCACCCCAATCTAACCTCCTACTTTGTCTATCCCTTCATCTTGGTCCCCTCCACCTCTCCCTTTTTCTTAAACTGAATTTTGATAGCATCTCAAAAGGAAACCTTACGAAAACTGGCTATGGTGGCATATTCAAAAATCGTCTTGGCTTACTTCTCTACATATAGCCTGACACACTAGGCATCAACATCAAGAGTGCAATGGAGCTAACTACTGTCTTAGAAGATCTAGAAATAGCACAAATATAGGGCTACTCCAAACTTTTTGTGAAAGGAGATTCTCATCTTATTATCCAGATGTTTTGTAGGCTCCAAAATGAAACACTTGTTCATGAAATATCTAAGAGTTGGTGTTTGGAAGATTTTTTTTGTTGAGTCTCCTCTCAAATTGTCAACATCTTTGTCATCATCCTTAACCACATCTGAGGATTGAGGAACAAGGTGGTAGATGTGCTTACAAATTATGGATGTTTTGACTCTTCTCCCATGATCCTCCTCCACTTGACATCTTTTGGCGAATACTTCTCTCATGAAGGCTTGCTTGTAGCTCACTCAAAAAGACATGGAATCCCTATATGGGGTGTTAGGTGTGTGAGATGGTGGAGCCAAACAATAGCACATGTATACCTTATTTTGAACTTTTTGAAAACTTTTTGTTTTCAACCTCTTGAAAGAGTTCATTTTTTAATATGGTCTGGCCTTCCTAATAACGAACTAGTCTAAAAGTGATACCTCATTATGCAATCTCACAGTTTGAAAGCGATACAAATTTACTCCAAATAAATAAATAATTTATAAATATATTTATTTGACCTATATTTACAATAAAAATTAACCATATTAATATCCAAATCAATTTTCACTTAATAAATATTTGATAAGCATATTAACAAATACAAATACATGCATGCATGCATGCATGCATACATACAGACATACATACATACATACATACATACATATATATATATATAAACAAATAAAAATACATTTTTTAATTTGCCTTTATGGATAGTTTTATATTACTTGATTAATTTATTTAATGATAAATTCAATTTATTATTTGAAATATTAACAATATAAAAATGATTACAAGTGATTTTTTAAACATTCTTATGGTTTTGATCAATCAATGAAAAACCAAACCATAATAAAACGATTTAGCAATTTAAATGGAGAAACAATTCTTAGTCTAGATATCATTTTTTGAGACTCAACTACTTTAAGTCATTCATCTTTTAGTCTATATTTTTCGAAATTCCCATCTTAAAATAAAAAAAACAAACAAATCTACAATTTAAATGGTAAAACAACTTAATCAATATTTTTCCAATTCTTTTTTACGCCAGTGAAATTTCTATTATAATAATACTTAAATACTTTTCCATATTCTTTTTCAGACTTGTGAAATTTATAATATAATAAAAGTAAAATATAACGCGTTCCAAAGAGCATTAAAAGCCCACGGGAAATAATATCAACGACTCTGCAGCAGAAGGGGTACATCATTTTCAATAATAAAAGAATGCCATCAGTTTTGAATGTCTCGATACATTTGGTTTCTTATAAAGAATGTTTGCAGTGACATTGTCGCCAACTAATAACATTCCTAGAATAAATTAAAGCTATCATTTTGAAAGTAAATTAATATTATGGTAACAGTGAATTGAAACTATAGTACATATGGATAATGTGGAATTTGAGTTAAGTTAGATAGGTGTGGATTTTTAAAAAATAATTTAATAAGTTCATAAATTTGTTGGTAAATAGTGAAAATTTTAGTATGTTTTTCTTTAAAATTTTGTGGAAATTTTGATGAAATTGTTAAACTTTAGGATTTTGGATGTTTAAAAAGTTTTTGATGGTGTTGAATCAATTTCCACAATGAATAAAAACAATTTGAATACTTGTGATCAGATTTTTTGAAATTTTTTTTGTCAAATTCCAACCAAAAAATAACTTTCCGAGTAAATTTGTGACTTTGATAGACAATGCCTTTTAAAACCACAACATTGAGTTTTTTCGAACACAATTTTTTTTTCTTTAATTTTATTTGTCTTCATATTCAATTTACAACAAATCCAACTATATATGGCTAGCTTTGTGGGTTCAAAACTAACATACCTTCCTTTACCAATAAGTTATATAGGTTAAAATTACTACCCAAGGACTTTGTATATAAGTGCTAACTACGTTGAATTATTAAAAAGAGAAATTGATTGTTATTTTCTTCAAAATCTGGAACATATACTTTCAAGACTAATATTTGGTTATTTTAGAAGTCTTGGTTTATAAGGGCGCTATAATCATTTTTAACCATAGCTCTCACGTATTTGATATTTAATGAAATAATTAAATAGTTGCCATCAAACCCATTAATTTACAACCTGTGGCACCACCATAAACTTGACAACTTCATGTTTCACATATATGATTTAACATTTATTCTTGGTGAGAATTGCAAGGCCAATGTTTCTTTAGCCTCCAGCAAGTTGCAAACATCCAATCTAGTCTAATAATAACCGGTTAAAGTTGTATTTGGCTACAAAATAGGTGTGACATCTTGATAAACATGAAGGGTTGTCAAGCAGCAAGTCGGTACCAATTGACCTTGTGCGCACTAGATACTCACAGTGAGTGCTTATACTGCACAACCAACATATTCATAGGCCCTAGGGGGAGAACAACCACCACAGATTCTGGAAACATGAGTAAAAGTCATTCAGTGTCATACCAGCTCACATAGACCTCGATATGATCAACTAGTGTGCTATTTAATAGTCACCAATATCCTCTTGAACATGACAACACTACCGCGTGTGATCAAACCGATGAGAAAGATCTATAGGGGCCCACAAGGACCCATGTAATTACAGAACTCAGTGGCGAAGAGGTTAAGTTTGCAAGACGAGATAAGGTACGTATTTTTGTGCAGCATGCTACCTGTAAGTTTGTCGGGCCACTGATGGCATAAGGGAATGATCAAAGGGAATGATGGTGTTGGGCATGGAATCCCCCCACAGCATGTTTTGGGTTTTTAAGCCCAAATTTTGAGTTGTTATTATTGTAAAAACTCTGCAAATTGTGGGCGCGGAGCGTGAATTGTATGTTAGAGTCATAGGGTTGTCCGCCCTAAGTTTTGAATGTAATGTCGGCCTACCCATGGTCCGCGGACCATGGGATTGTATAAATAGAGCGAGGCTCTAGGTTGTAAACAAAGGAAGTGAACAAACAGATGGAGTCTAGACGATAGCGAAGCACAGAGCAAGAGTCTAAGTGTCTTGGGTTGTAGTAGTAGGAAGAGGCTCTCTAGCTGAGTGCGCAGAGGCCTAGTAAAGTCTGTAGCTAAGTGCACGGAGCCCTATAGCTAAGTGTGTAAGGTAGTGTCGAGTCTATAACATAAGGAAGAAAATAATAAAGAGAAGTTTTATTTGAATATTGTGTATCTATTCTAAGTTATTACATGTTTTGATGTTACTTGCAATTATATTGTTTATTTACTATGCGCACTTCCTTGAATTATGAATATTGTTAGAATAACTAAATGTATATAAATAAGTTGAGTTAATCACCTAATATCGGCTGTGAGGAGGGACTTGGTAATAACATTGTTTGAGCCCCGGGTAGGGCTGCGTGAAGATAACATCTTGGGCTGCGAGGTACGAGTAAGCACGTGTAGCGACGTGCACACAGGATCGAACCACAGACCACCTAAAATCATCAGACATCTCCAGGGTGCGGAAACCTGGTTCTAGCACCCTCCCATACTACTTTGGGTGAGACCTCAGTCCACGTTCTGCAGATTGTTGCCAAAAGAGCTAGTAGTACTGGGATTTGTTTGGCTAAATCATCTCTGAACCTAGGTCAGGCCCCAACAAGCCAACAAATGGTTCTATTGCAGGGACCTGGATCTGCATAAGGGATGTCTGATTTCGTTTCACTGGAATCCAGCAAAGAAAGAAATTGAAGGGTGGTTGGAAAATAAGATTCACACATTCGTGGTGCAAGGAAATAGGAATCTACGAGTATCAAAGGAATAGTGGTTAGAGCGCTACTTATATATGGAAATCCATGAAATTTTCTTTGCATCCTTCCCCTCTGAGTTGTACGAGTGGATCGCAAAGCTAGCAGACAGTCATGGAAGGTGTAGGCTTGGCAAACCGATTGTGTGGACTCTGGAATTAGTGCACAGACTAGAAGCGTCAGAAAATAAGATCGCGTGCACGGTGGACCATTGGCTTGAGCAAATTATAAGGGGATTTATCACCGAGTTCACGATAGATATGACTGTCAGCCATAGCAAGGCGGAACGTCGCTTCCTTGAGGGACCACGAGGTAAATACATTAAATCTTTGAATACCTGGATTAAAATTCTACTATGTGAAAAGCGGGTTATGCAAATAAATTAATGTTTGGGACTACGTGAAGTGGGAAGATCTACAGAAACGAGAGTAGTGAAGAATTAGAAACTAGTCCCTTGATTTCACCCTCGCGGCAGAGCAAGGAGGAGCTCGCGAAAGTTTCTCCGAGAAGCACAATTAGTCTGATAAGGCAATGAATTCCGCGCATACCACCCCCACCTACACCACCACCAGTTTCACCATTATCACCTCCATCTCCACCCACACTACCTCTACCACCACCACAATTCAATATGGTGAGCGCGATCAAACTACCGGTATTCAGAGGAGTAGGGAATGAAGATCCAGACCAATTTTGGTTTGTAATAAGGGCGGTATGGGAAGCACAAGGAGTCGTGGATGACAATATAAAGAAGACTACGCTGGTAAGCGCGTTGCAAGAGCGCGCACTAACGTGGTACATTAAGCATTCTAATGACCATCCAAACACAAGGATCAGAGACATCTAGGCTACGCTGAACAGGGAGTTTAGCAGACCAAAATTGGAGACACAATCAATTATCAGGTTTAAGGAAATCATGATGCTTCCGAGCGAGACCCCATGGGATTTGTACTAGAGACTGAAGAGTATGATTCGTGAAGCCAACATGACCTTAACAGATGGAAAACGCCGCGCATGGTTTGCAACATCACTAACACCGCATTTAAGGACGTCGTTGTCACAACAAAAGCTATCCACCCAGGCCGAAGCTTGAGAGATTACAATGAGATTACACAAAACCCGTATACAAAATCCTGGCCTGGGAGTCCAACAAATCCATGTGCAACTGCAAAATTTGTCTGAAAATGCAGAGTTTGAAACAAGATAGGACACCTCGGCCAGAGGCGCACAAGGAAGTATGGTGCATAAAATGCAAAGGCCATGGGCATGACAAGGACCACTGTCTAGTTTTCGCGAATTACTCCGATGCTATTAAGACCAGAGGCACAAGCAATACCAAGCACGATGACTGCATTATGGTGCACAATTTTTTAGATAGGAAGAAAACACACTATAGATAATTGTCACTTATTTCAAAAGTATATGCATACGTCCCAGTAATTGTTCTATAATTTCTGTAGGTCGGTAGGCCATGATGAGCACACCTACAGATGTTATGAGCTAATGATGGATCAGACCCCTGCTTATAGAGTATAGACTGAAACGTGAGCCCTCGATCTGAATGTAGGGATGGCGCGTGCTGGATTTCAGGGGTGCGTACGAGGTCGAGGTGGAATGGGACCAAGAAGGGGTCGCAGACAACTAATTTTTTACAATTGTAGAGGGCTAGGGCACTACCCCTGCAATTATATGAATCTAACGAGAGAATCATGTTTATACTATACCCAATTTTATCATGAGACAGAGGATTTCCCTACATTGATAGCGAGGTTGCGCGATGAAGGAGTACTCCAGCCTCCCCCGACTCAAAACCTATAAATGATGAGGTCTGAGCCACACGATGAGGACCCAAACGTAAACATAGTTCTCTTAAGTGGTATTACAACCAGAGATGACAAAGGTAAGAAGCCAAAATAAAGTATGTGGGTTTGCAAGGCTCCTACAAAGGAACTTGAATTTGATTTGCAACATCCAAGGGAGACATTCATGGAAGCTAAGAAGAGCTTCACGGAGGGCTCCACTTCAAGTAGTAAGGATCAACTAGAATCAGGGATAGACCCTTCAATGCTCACTACCTTTATGGAAACATGCATGAAAGTGCTGCGTGACAGCAAGGCTATAAAGGGACTACATGAACTTATTACTAGGTGCGTAGGGTCAGGAGAATCGCGTGTAGTCCTAGAACTTGGAAAGCATGCATTGCGAACATGAAGAGAAATGAGATTGGCTACGAAAATTGGAGAGTACGAAATGGATCAAGTAATTATGGATCTCGGATCGGATGTGAATGTACTACCGAAACAAACATGGAAACACATGGGCAGACCCATTCTACAATGGTCTCCTATTCAATTGTGAATGGTGAACCAACAGAAAATATTACCCATGGGAAGATTGCAAGGAGTAACAGTGGATATTGAAGGTGCGAGCGTGCTGGCGGATTTCAGAGTGATAGAGATTGTCGACGATAGCAATCCCTATCCCGTGATACCAGACATAGACTGTACCACTGATATGAATAGAGTCATAAATCTAAAGAAGCGCAAAATGATTTTTGAGAAAAAGTCACTACACTTAGTAGTACCACTAGATCCTGCCGAAGGAGTGTGATACACTGAACTGGTCCACAACGATGATAGTGATGATGATATTGATTGTATTTAAAAGATAACCGCACAAGAGTAGGATTGGGTGAATCCAACAGCATATGGTACAGTTTCGTGGGATCTCGAAATCTCTTGCACTTCAGATTTAGATGAAGAAATAGAACGATGGCAGAATCGACTGCACGAAATAACAAAGCTCAATTTCAATATGATGGTAAGATCACTATGCTGCGTGACAATGGAGATAAGGGATCTGCCTAGGTACGATGGGTTTACAGTGGTGGATGAATTTCTAAACAAATTTGAGAGTGAAGTGCCATAACAGTAGCATTTTAACACTTTGAAATGGGAATTGCGTGCTACACCTGCAAGATGGTGGGGCACGCACCAACAGAGTTTTGGGGATTGGCGCGAGTGCAGAAGGGGGATTCTTATATGATTTGGAAAACCCCAGCTATGAGTGAGAGTCGGTTATGAGGGGAAAACCAGCTTGTGCGGCCACCTTTCCCGATGGGTATAGGAATGTGGCACGTAGGCCGCACAAATGCACACCACTCCCAGAATAGAAAACTGGAACAAAACACAGTGGCAGGAAAGACAAAGTGCGCTAAAGATTCTATGGGGAAGCACTTGATAGGGTATGTGAGGTGCTAAATAGAGTCTACCAGGTGAGATGCACTTACTGGGACTTGCATGTACCAGCGGTTCGATGGGCCTATAGGACCATGTGCAAAACTCTGACCACGAGAGAAATTCCAATGTTGTGGAATGAAGCAGGGACCGAAATCTCTGAGGAGGATGCAATGATGAATCCACACATAATAACACCCATAGATTCAACAGTGCGCGAAGCATGGTATGAAGAGATCACACAGCTACGCGAAGCATAACATATAAGACTTCAGGAAGCAATTTGATAGGGACACTTTAGAATTCACAAAATTGAAAAGGATTGGGTACGACTAAGGAAGAAAGGAGCTTTAATGGACATATAATTCAAGAGGCTGGAAAACGAAATAAAGGGATCATTTCTCTTCAATAAACCAAGGATGCCAAGACAAGGTGTGGACGATCATACTAACGAATCAGAAGATTATTGCTGAGAATTGATTAGTCTACTGTCGCGGCTAGGACCACATATTGCCAAACATAGTAACCAGGGAAGCGCACTGAAAATAGTAGAGCATGTGGTGCCAATCACCACAATGGTAGATGAGGACTCTTCGCGAACCACAAAAAGGATGGAATGGGGCCCTGCATAGGTGGTGCAACCACCTGACTAGCCATAGGAAGGACAGTCTTAGTGCTCTAGGAAGATGAAAGGGAGTGTGGGACTATAAATTATTCTGCTTGGACGTTGTGTGCTCTAAGAGGTGTGTGTAGGAGCAGAATGTCACAGGGTCCGCAACCGCGCATGGAGGGCTATGTTGTCGCATGGGTTGGCTGGGAAGTGACCATTAGTGTCACTGTTCATGACAAGATGTCTGAGTTGAAGCCAAATGGAGCGAGCAGCAGGAATTTAAGACGAGAGTTATTGGCAAGATTTGGGAAAATCCGCCGCCAAGGAAGCATTGATGACCCAGAATTGGGGGGAACGGTCGAATTTTAATTCAAAATGCACTATGAAACTCAAAAGGATGGCTAGCAGACAACATGTACTATTTGAGAATTGAGCCCTTGAGCAGAGCATAGAGTGTTGAGAGTCGATCGATCATTAAGCCCCTAAGTACGCAAGAGACAAAATACTATGTAGAGATGATGACGAACACTAAGGATGGGTTGGGCATTAAAGAAGGAACCATCGACAAGGCCGCGTAGACCCCCATGGTATAGGACGTTCTTGAAGGTGATAGGGTGGTGATAGAAATCACCATGGGCACCGATGCTAAAGAAGGATAAGCAGGCAATGGGACCAGTACACACATCCCTGAGGAATCCATGGCACAACAAGCTATCAATGGAAGAAAAAGGGAAGGCATGCACGATTGAAACATATGAGGAGGAAGAATATTTGCAGGCCCTGATTGCTGCCATTGAATAAGAAGAAGATGTGGAGGAGGATGTCCAATCATTGCACTCTGCAGCAAAATTGCTCGCATATGTCCCTCCACAGAAAGGGAAAACCAAAGTACCAAAGGATCTGGATGCAACAAAGAGTTCACTCTAGACCCCGCTCCTCCCTAATGGCATTGTCTTTGAGGGTTCGCATGTAGGCCACATGCCCACCATGAAATTTGAAGACTGGGAGCTCACAGACAGTGAGAATTTCTCTTATTTAGAGAGAACAAATTTGATGAAGAATAATATGGAGGGGGTGGTGGTAACGTTAGAGCCACGAAAATGGCTGCGCGGTGTGGAAAAGGTCGGGTTGTTGCATTTGTTATGGATACCACATTTCCACCATGTTCCCATCACCATTTTCGTCATTACGCAATTGCTCTTCCTAGTGCATGATGGGTATCTATGGGTGGAGAAGCCTATTCCCATCATGGCAGAACTCATCCATCGAATTTCTTAGCTTCCCTGTAAGGAAAGGACCCCACGATGATCGCCGCAAAAAGTAGCAATTTGGCTCTCGCAGAGGCCATGAAGGAAAAGTATAAGCTCGAGAAGAAAAAGAGGGGTTACGTTATCACTAGTATCAAGGAAAAAGGGGTGCACATAGCCACCCAAATCCTGGCTGGTAAAGTGATAAGAAAATGCCACGCTGATGAGGTACTAGTGTCGGTGGTCGTGTTGGCTAAACAGTGCGTGGAGGGGGTCCAGTTCAACTAGGCCAAGCTCCTCTACGAGGATTTTTTGTTAAACTATCGTCAGGTCCAGGACCAGGGTAAGACCTTCCACTAGCTAGAGAACTGTCAGAGGATAGTTAGTTCCTGAACATTGACCGAGACTTACAAGAGGCTGTGAAGTACACTTCACTCTGGGCCATGAAGGACGTGAAACGGATTCGCGATACAAAATTTTTCTAGGTGCTCATGGAGGTGAGCATCTGAATGTGGATCAACAGGAGGTTGCGCCTCTCAGCTATAGTGCACAATAGTCTGCAGAGTTTTCAAAATTCAAGGCAAATATGCACAACACATACATCAGGGTGCGAAAGGATCCAGCACAGCAATGGACAAAGCTACCATTTATAGCCACTAACGATGTGATCTTTACTGTGTTAGAAACATGGCCTCCCGAGTGGCAAGCCCCATATTTGGCAGAATTGGAGGAGGTGGCAGCACAAAAGAGAAGGATGATGCCAAGCTACGCGCCACCCAACTGGTCGAGAGAAGGCAAAATGAAAAGCGGCAGCCAAGGTAAGGCAGTCCGTGAAGTGGCACAGGAAGCTACAAAGGAGAAGAAGGCCGCAGAAGTAGCAACAACATTGCATACAGCAGAGGCCGCAATAGTACAAGCAGAGCAGTGCCAAGAAACGTCCTCAGGGTAGGAGGCAAAGGACATAGAAATAGCATAAGAGAGTGTGGACCTAGGGACCATGTCCACACAACTCAAACGACCACGCATCACAAAAATATTACGTCTAAGAAAGAAGGTGAAGGCCTTGAAGCTGGCCATTGACCTGATCACCTTAACTGAACATGATCTCCATGACATCAGCGAGACGGTCTGCGATGTCTCTAATGAAGCACTCCAAGAGTTTATGACAAAGCACCAGAGTGTGTTGGGGGCCCTCAGGGCGTAGCAATAGGAGTTAAAGGTGTCACCCCCTCAGGAAGGTATCCTGTCTACCCATGTTGCAGTGGACACTTCAAAAAAAGAGCAGATGTTGCACGCGAGGATGGCCAACACAATAGTGTTGCCAGAGGGAGCATTAGTATCAGTAGATGTGATGGACTGAATAACAGTTAGCATGATGAAAGGGCTTAGCCTTAATCTAGTTTCCCTTCCCCAAGAAACGCTCTATCATCTACATGATGGAATAATAGTAGAGCTACACGCTAGGGAGAACCTCATGATCCAAGTTCTTAGTGAACAGAAGATCAATATGAAGCAGCTTAGCTTGCAGCACAACGAGTTGGTGTTGCATAACCAAAGGTTGGTGCAGATAGTAGATGATGCTTGTTGACACATCCCAGAGCTGGCTATCGCCACAGATCTACCAGTAGAAGTGTGGATTCACAGTTTGGAAGTGGAGTCTGCAATGCGAGAGAAGAAACAACAAAGTTTCAGCTGGAGCTGAACCTTCAGATTACCGAGCTACAGTTGAAGCCGTAGCCTTCCACTCCCCCAAATATTAGAGAACAGTGTGCCAACACTATTACAGTAGGGTTGGAAGATATTGGAGGTGTAGTGCGCGACTGTACCAACATGTTGGAATAGGTGCTTGAGATCCTCATGGCATTGCAGGAGGACCCCAACATCCAGTGGCTAGAGATAGAGGCACACAAACTCCAGCAACAATATGACAGTGTCATAGGTACTGTGCAGACATTATTCCTTACTCAGCGGCTTGCAAGGATGCAGCAAGCCAAGGAATTAAAGGAGTAGGTGGATGCAGCACGCCATAAGGAAACAATTCTCAAAGCGTGCGTCTAACCATGGATTGACGAAGCCTTCACAATCACAGTAGATATTAAAGGAAAGCTCGCGCAAATTCAAGGGTTGCATGAACATATGAAGCGCAGCATGCTGGAAACAAAGGGTTCAGAAGGGAGAACGCAACAGGTTCAACAAGAAGTTACTCAGTGTGTTGCAGACATCAACACCATCCGGGACTAGCTAGAGGGACTCTGCACCAAGATTGTCGCGCCGACAGAGTGACTCGAGGGTGAGTCACAATGTTTGTGTTGGGGGCCTATTGGGCATGGAATCCCCCCATAGCATGTTTTGGGGCTTAAAGCCCAAATTTTGATTTATTATTATTGTAAAAAGTCCGCGAATTGTGGGTGCGAAGTGCGAATTTTATGTTAGAGTTATATGGTTGTTCGCCCTAAGTTTTGAATGTAGTGTCAACCTACCCATGGTCTGCGGACCATGGGATTGTATAAATAGAGCGAGGCTCTAGGTTGTAAACGAAGGAAGTGAACCAACGGATGGAGTTTAGATGATAGTGAAGCATAGAGCAAGAGTCTAAGTGTCTTGGGTCATAGTAGTAGGAAGAGGCTCTACAGCTAAGTGTGCAAAGGCCTAGTAGAGTCCGCAGCTAAGTACGCGGAGCCCTACAGCTGAGTGCACAGGGTAGTGTTGAGTTTGTAATAGAAGGAAGAAAATAATAAAGAGAAGTTTTATCTGAATACTATGCATCTGTTCTGAGTTTTTACATGTTTTGATGTTACTTGCAATTATATTGTTTATTTACTGTGTGCACTTCCTTGAATTATGAATATTGTTAAGAAAAACTAAACATATATAAATAAGTTCACTTAATCACCTAATATCAGCTGTGAGGTATGAGTAAGCACGCGTAGTGACGTGTGCATAGGATCGAACAACAGACCACTTGAAATAATTAGACGTCTCCAAGGTGTGGAAAGCTAGTTCTAGCACCCTCCCATACTACTTCAGGTGAGACCTTAGTCGGCGCTCTGCAGACTGTTTCCCAAAGGGCCAATAGTACTAGGATTTGTTTGGCTAAATCATCTTTGAACCTGGGTCAAGCCCCAACAAGCCAACATATGGCATAAGAGAATGATGCTTTTGCCATTTTAAGTTTGAAATTAACATTTAACA
Source organism: Pinus taeda (assembly GCA_000404065.3). NCBI lineage: Eukaryota > Viridiplantae > Streptophyta > Pinopsida > Pinales > Pinaceae > Pinus > Pinus taeda. Next base: position 83,522 of record APFE031075375.1, on the reverse strand, counting down.
AAAGTGTACCCTAGTTTTTAAAGTATACTTACTAGCTCTTAATTTCATTCTTTTTGACACAAGGAATAACACCAGAACCTGATCAAGACTTCTTACTTTAGTTATAGCCGATAAAGACTTTCTGCTTTAATTACAGCCCATAGAGACTACTTACTTTAGTTCCAAGAATGCTTCTCCTCTGGAGGACACCCATCAGTCTCATTTATTTCACGTAGAAGAGAGAATCTGTGCATGGTCTTAAGTACCCGGTTGAGCACTAGTACACTCAAATAGGAGTGATCAATACGTAGCGAAGATAGGAGCACCAAAGCATCAAATCAACAAGCGAGAGACCTACCTTTTCCACAAGCAGTAGGTTGTATCAACAGGCTGTTAGAATATTATATATATTACGGAGCAATGGAACACATAAAATATTGCAGAAATATAAACACAGAAAATGCACAAAACAAGAGAGACACAGATATACGTGATTCACCCAGTTTTGGCTACGTCCACCTCAAACAGCCAGTCCTTCCTTTCTATTATCCAGCAAAATGAAGAGACACAACCTACAGCAAATCCGTTGTAATATCCTCTGTCTTTTCTCACAGCCTCACCTCTCTGTTTCTCGCTCACACAGAATACACATCTATCTCACAACCTCAAATACAATGCCCTCAT
>APFE031075375.1:44816-81192 GCA_000404065.3 Pinus taeda | reverse complement strand
TCATTGCAAATGAATTTTCCAATTTTCTTTTGAGCACATTTATTTCCTGCATGTTAGACCCTGCAACAAGCATGTCATATACATACAATAACAATATATATAGCTGCCATCATTTTGCTTTTTCAGATAAACACAATGATCAGAGTGACATCTAGTATAACCTTGTTCAGACATAAACTTGTCAAATTTTAGATACCACTGCCTTGGAGCCTGTTTAAGCCATACAAGCTCTTCTTCAACCTACACACAAGTTTCTCCTTCCCTTTCACTTCATATCCTTATGCTTTGCATATTAATCTCTCCTCCAAAATCCCCATGGAGAAAGGTTGTCTTACAATTACTTCTCAAGATGCAAATCTTCAGCTGCTACAAGACTCAAAATAGTTCTGATTGAAGTCATTTTTAACAACAGGAGAAAATACTTCATCAAAATCAATACCTTTCTTCTGTGCAAACCCCTTCACCACAAGTCTAGCTTTGTACCTCTGTTTTCCTCCATCTTCTTCCTTCAACCTGTAAACCCATTTATTCTTCAATGTAGTTTTTCCTGCAGGCAACCTGACTAAATCCCAAGTCCAGTTATGCATTAAGGAGTCCATCTCTTCTTCCATGGCTACCTCCCACTTCTTCCTGCTTTCAACCTGCATTACTTCTTCATAACATTCGGTTTCACCGGAATCAGTTAACAATAAATAATATAATTAGGGAGAGTATCGTTCAGGGGGTCTACTTATCCTGGTAGATCTTCTGACACCACTTTCAGGTGTTTGGGGTGCCTGTTGTAGTTGTGATGGTTGCTGTTGTTGTGGTTGTTGATTATTATTATTTTCAGGCACCTTTACTTTTTCAGTGATTTCATCAAGAACTGCATATTCCTTGTTTTCGTTTTCTTGTTTCTTTTCCTGCAACTGATTCTTATACAAGACCTTTTCATTGAATATTACATCTCTGCTCCCAATGATTTTGTGATTTTCATAATCATATAAGTGATAACCAAAATCATTAACACCATATCCAATAAAGGTACATTTCTTTGACTTTGCTTCAAGCTTTGTTCTATTTTCTTTATCAATATGGACAAAGGCCTCACAACGAAAAGGCTTTAAAACAGAGTAGTTTACCTTTTTACCTGTCCATGCTTCGTCTGGAACACCACCATCTAAGTAAATTGAAGGCCCTCTATTTATTAGATAAACAACAGTATCTACAACATCTGCCCAAAACTATAAAGGCAATCCTGCATGCAATCTCATGCACCTTGCACGCTCCATGATTGTCCTGTTCATCCTTTCTGACACACCATTTTCTTGTGGTGTTCTTGGAAATGTCTTCTCTCTGCGAATTCCATGCTCTGAACAGTACCTATCAAACTCTTTGCTGCAATATTCACCTCCATTGTCTGATCTAAGACACTTCAATTTCTTTCCTGTCTCAATCTCAACCAAAGCTTTCCATTTCTTGAAAGTATCAAATACATCAGATTTATTCTTAATACAATAAATCCAAGTTTTTCTAGTTGCATCATCAATAAAGTAACATAATAACGAGAGCCACCGAGAGACGATACCTGAGCAGGTCCCCATACATATATATGCACAAGCTCTAATTTTTCATTCTTCTTTTCTTTCCCAACTCTGAGAAATCTGACTCTCTTCTGTTTTCCATAAATGCAATTCTCACAGAAGTCCAAATCAACATTCTTCAAACCCGGCAACAAATTCCTTGAGTGAAGAATCTTCATCCCTTTTTCACTCATGTGTCCAAGCCTATGATGCCATAATGCTGCATCTACTCCTTTAGAAGTTAAAGCATTAACAGAGTTAGAAATACCATTGCATAAATACAATGTACCAACCTTTTCGCCTTTTTCTATTACCAGGGCTCCTTTGGTGACCTTCCAAGCTTTATCTGTGAAAGTTGTCACACAACCTTCACCGCCTAACTGCCCTGTTGAAATCAGATTTTTCTTTAGATCTGGAACATGCCTTACCTCCTTTAGTAGCCATTGGTTTCCATTCTGCTGTTTTACAAGAACCTTACCCATTCCAACAATTTTACAGGGTTTATCATCACCCAAACGAACTTGTCCAAAATCTCCTTGAACATAGTCATGAAAGTATTTCTTATCAGGTGTGGCATGGAATGAGGCCCCTGAATCTACCACCCAGGAATCAGTAATATTTTCGAAGAAAGAATCAAAGCATCTTGTAACACCTCACCTGTCACATTTGCTTCATGATTGTTTTCTTGCTGTGAATCTCCTTCTTTTCCCTTCCGAGATCTACAGTCTTTCTTTAGGTGTCCTTTCTTTCCGCATTTCCAGCACACTATCCCTGATCTGGACTTGGATCTGCCTTTCCTTAATTTACTGTGATATCCTGAGCTCTTTCCTCTTTCCATTTTTCTTCCTCTAGACTCTGCACTCAAAGCATTTCCTGATGTCTCACCAGAGCTTTTCTGTCGCATTTCCTCGCTAAGGATAGCACCGACAACATCATCAAACTTTAAAGTACTAGATCCAGAAACAGAGTCACTAATGGCCATTACCAAACCATTCCAACTTTCTGGTAATGAGTACAAAAATAACATAGCTCTAACTTCATCATAAAAATTTACCCCTACAAAACATAACTGACTTGACACAGTATTAAAATCATTTAAATGATCTGCAACAGATCCACCTTCCGACATCTTCATATTAAATAACCATTTCATAAGAAATACCTTGTTTGAGGCCGAGCGTTTTTCATATAGTTTCTCCAACGCCTTAATCAAACCCTCTGTCATTGTTTCCTTCGAAATGTTGAAGGCGTCCGATGCTGCAAGGCACAGCCGTATTGTTCCGAGTGCCTTTCTATCGAGAAGGTTCCATTCTTCATCTTCCATATCTGTCGGCTTCTTTGATTTTCCGCCCAATGGTAGGTATAGATCTTTCTGATACAGATAATCTTCCATGTACATCTTCCACAGCGAGAAGTTTTGGCCGTTAAATTTCTCGACCCCAAACTTACTATTTTCCGCCATTGCTCCCACTTGAACTAGGAATCCTTCTTTCCTGCGAGTTTATTAGCCAAATAGACCTTCGGCTCTGATACCAGTTGTTAGAATATTATATATATTACGGAGCAATGGAACACATAAAATATTGCAGAAATATAAACACAGAAAATGCACAAAACAAGAGAGACACAGATATACGTGGTTCACCCAGTTTGGGCTACGTCCACCTCGAACAGCCAGTCCTTCCTTTCTATTATCCAGCAAAATGAAGAGACACACAACCTACAGCAAATCCGTTGTAATATCCTTGTCTTCTCTCACAGTCTCACCTCTCTGTTTCTCGCTCACACAGAATACACATCTATCTCATAGCCTCAAATACAATGCCCTCATACAAAGAGAGGGGTTGCCTTCTAGGGAAAAAAACCCTAAACTAAACATAAGTTCTACTTTCAGATCATCTGCCTAATGAACGCCCCCCCTGCAACGAATATTTTACGGGCGGCGTTGCCGCCCCCATTTTGAACTGGGGTCCAATGTGGTGGTACTTTTGAATATAGAAGATAATCAGGCTCCACACCCAACACATGCTTAGTGGTCTTAGTGGTATGATTCAAAGTTTCAAAAATGATCCTGAGAATTTGGATTTAGGGAAGGAGAAACTTGCAGGCATTAAATTCAGATCGCCTCTTCATTGGACTTTTCGAGGTCTTGAGTTTACTCAGTCCCTATTGTCGTCGAACTCGGAAGTGTTATCTGTATAATCATAATTGGGACAAATTGGTGTCTATCGTATCTCTCCCCTCGAATTGTATCATATATCTAAATGAATCTTCGACCTTTAGCCTAATAACCATTCATAATAAGCCCTTTTCACATTTCATAGGTCAAGGCAGGATGGGTCAAAAGTCAAGTAGACAAACACCTATTCGAAGTCTTCCTTTTATCAGGTAGGATGGGATTGAACTCAAGTTGAAAAAGAAGGGAAGAGGCACTTAGTAGCGGTCAGTCAAGGTAGACATTACGAACAGAAACAACGGAGCATGATTGCCGAGATAATGTGTAACTGATTAAAATGCTTCGAGTCTATAAAACAGTTAAACACACTCACATTCTACCTTTTGGGTTGACATTTTTTTCCGCTTTGGTTTATATCAGGTTTCATGGCCATGCATACTTATATCTATTTTCCCATGCATAGTTACATCTATTTTCCCACTAGTTTCTTGATGATATCACATGCTCAGGAATGAGGTGGTGACTTATAGGTGTCCGAGCCAACATCTCTCTTGTAATTCATTATTGCTAACCAGTTTCCTGATGATACCACATGCTTCATTATTGTCAACTAGTTTCCTAATGATACCACATGCCTAGGAATGAGGTGGTGACTTACAAGTGTCTGAGCCAACTTCTCTCTTGGAATTCATTATTACCATCCATTCTTGACAAAAAACTTGAACAGATCGAGCAAGACAACATCACCATACCTGTTACAAGGGATTGAAGGTATCGACATGTCGAGAACAACTTGAGCATGATATCATTATCATACTTGTTATAAGGGCTTGAAGGTACTGACATGCTGAGAAGAGTAATACTTGTTACAAGGGCTTGAAGGTACCGACATGTCGAGAAGAAATGAATGACATGCTGAGAAGAAATGAATGAGTAGGCTGAATACGTATCATTTTTCTTTTTTTGATCAGTCTAGGTCATACTCTCCCACCAATTGCACATAATGCATCATTTACCCCCTGTGACAAATTTAGATCAAGAAACAATTGTATTTTCTCCAGTACTTGTAACATAGCTTCTAGATCTGTAGACCGTTGCATATCGCCTATAATTAAAAGAAGTGAAGGTAGGGGTAGGAGCCAACACTAGGGAAGAAAAGGTAGCATCTGTGTTCATTAAAGTTTATCTAGAACCACCAGTAGCATTAGTGCCAAAGCCAAAAGCGAAAGAAAAAGATAGAGACATATAGAGTAAAGCAAGTAGCCAAGGTGTTGGCTTGATGGGGGCTGACCCAAGTTCAATGTTAGTTAGCCAAAAAAATCCCTACAGTATTGGCCCTTTCGGCATTATCCCGCGGAGCGCAGATTGAAGTCTCACCTGAAGCAGTATGGGGGGATGCTGGAACCAAGTTTCCACACCCTTGAGATGGTTGTGATGTCGATTTATCCCAGCAATACTTGCCTTCGCATATGTTGCTTAAACCTTTGTTCCAACCTTCAGTACCTTCGCGAAAGGGTACAATCGTCTTCCATGCAGCCCTAACCAAGGGCTAAAGTCCTTTCGCACTACTAGGGCAATGAACTGTGATATCTTCCTAACTAGGGTAAGTGTCTTTATTATCATATCTTAGTTAGCTTCACATAAACAGATGTTCCTACTTGCGGTCACTTATCCAACACAATTACATACATTTGCACATCATATAAGCAGTATAAGTGAAATTTATACCCAATATAACAGATGCATAAACAGGAGATAAAGACAGAAAAATTGTAGAATACTTCTCTTTATTGATAACTCCGAACAATTATAGACTCGACCCACCCTACGCACTTAGCTACAAGGGTCTGCGCACTCAGCTGTGGACTTCTAGGCCTCTGCACACTCAGTTGCAGAGCCTCTACCTATGCTATGACCTAAAACTTAGACTTATACTGAAAGCTATCTTTCATACATCATATCTTGTTTGATTCCATTATTCAATTATTACCTCTAATTACTTAGAGCTTGGCTCTATTTATACAATCCCATGCTCCTGGGACCATGGGTAGATCTTCTACAACCGACATTACATTTTCAAAATAAGGGTAGACAACCCTATGAAAATTTAACAACTACACACTCCACAACAATAAAATGTGGAGTCTGTACATTTGGATTACAAAATTTGACCAAAATATGGGCTTTTAGCCCCAACAACGCCCTTGGGGGATCCCACGCCCAACAGGCCCCCAACACAAACATCATGACTCGCCCTCGAGTCACTTTGCAGGTGCGGAGTTCTTAGTAGGAAGATATCCCAACTCTGTTTGGATCACCACAACGTTGGCAGTGCACTGAGCGGTCGCCTACTAAACTTCTTCCACTCACTATTTGGTGACTACTGCTCTAAATCTTTTGCTAAGTTGCCTACAATTTCGTGAGCTTTCCTTCATTATAGGCTATGATCATGTAAGCCTCATCTATCCATGGTTGTAGGTGTGCTTTTAAGACCTTTTCTTTATGCCGAGCGACATCCACATGTTCCTTAAGTGCCTTTGCCTCTTGCATCCATGCTAGCCTCTGTGTAAGGGAAACCATCTGCGTGGTCCCTTTTACCTCATCATACCTTTGCTATAACTGGCGTGCCTCTGTCTCTGAGCACTCTACATTTGGGTCCTCCTGTAGGGTGGTTAGGACCTCGAGGTGACTGTTCAAAAAGTTGCATGCAGTCTGACACTGCATTGTCAACCGCCACTATTGTTGTTGTAACAGCAGTGGTACGTTGTTCCCTGAATTTTGACAGAGTTAAGGGCTTCACCTTCAACTACAGTTATGTGATATACATGTTCAGCTCCATCTAAACCCTTGCCATCTCTACTGGAGCATTGTGCACCCCTGTGGCTAACTTGTAGATGCGCACTTCCACTGGTTCTTCTTCCTGAATGTCCAACTCAAGGACCATCTGGTAGGCTTCCTCTACTACCTATATAATCTTCTTATTATGCTCCACTACCTCATTGCACTATAGGCCTAACTGCTCAATGTTGATGCATTGCTCGCTCATCACCTGTAGAGTGCGATTCTCCCAAGCCCTAAGTTCCGCAGTGACTCCATCCTGTAAGAGATAGAGCATCTCCCGAGGGAGCACAACCATGTTCATTCCTACCCCCTTCAAACTATTAACCATGGGCTTGTTGGCCTCCTTCTCTGTATTAAGTTCCCAATGTGGTAGCAATATTGTGTTGGTCACCCTTGTGCGCAATATCTCCTCAGTAGCTGAAGTGTCGATCACGAGGCTGGTGGACACTATGCTAGCCTATGTAGTGCGAACCTGCAACTCCTGCAACTTTGTTTGGAGAGACCCCAATACCAACTGCTGCTGCTCTTAGAACTGTTGGAGGGCCTCCATAGTGACATCCCTCACTGTTTCTCCGATATCATGCAAATCCCCCTTAGTGAGGATGATTGGATCGAAATATGTCTTTGATGCCTTTGTTTTCTTTCATGGCACTGCCTGCTCTCATGGTCGCGGATGCTTGAGTTGGGTGGATGTCGTCTGCGAGTCCACGGAACCTTGTATTGTCTCTTTTTCTACCTCCGTTCCAGGCAAAGCTGACTTTTTTCCTTTGCGCTCTTCCCTTCCTATCTTTTGTTGTTCAGCCAATTTCGTAGCATCGCGCACTACCTAGGCCTTAACCTTTGCTTCCTCCTTTTTTCGCTTCTCCGTGAGCTGTTCCATTTAGAGCTTTGTCTCTTCCTTCTTACACTGTGTGGTGGACTTATCTGTTTCCACCATGGAGCTTGCTAGAGTGTGCCATTCTAGTGGCCAAGACTCAAAGAATGCGAAAATTACATCATCAATCGCTAGGTACAGAGGTTATGCCATGTCTTCGCGGGGTGCTTCCACATCCTAATAAAAACATGGTGGAAATCCACTTTGAACTTTGCAAAGCTCTTCAAAATGGCATATACCATGGGTGATAATCATGGCTTGCGATTGATCCCCATCCATTAATACCCAAAATATCTTTCTTTCTTTTATTCATTTTGCATTGTTTTTCACCCAAAGCGAAGCGTACTTCACTGCCTCTCAAAGGTCCGAAATGACCGAAGGGAATTGTCTATCTTCAGGCAGCTCCCATGCCACCAGTACGATCAATAATAGGATCCACACATAGTGAAGCATTTTTCCATGCTCTTGCGCCTCGTAATAGTTTGTAAGGAACTCACCGCATATATAATTCACCTAGTTCAACTAGACTCCTTCAACGTATTGGGCTGCTAGTGCAATCACGAGTACGGATACCTCATCCACACGGTACTTCTGCATCACTTTCCCTGCTAGTATTTGTGTGGTGACCTTGACTGCAGGGTTGTTAATGTTGGATATGGCATATCCTCACTTCTTCTTCTCCAACTTCAACTTCATCTTCATCACTTCTGCGAGGGCCAACTCGCCACCTTTTCCCTATGTATGTTGGCTACATCCTCCCCTAAATAAGGTAGCCACTTGATTCGATGAATCAAGTGATCTATCATGGGAATAGGCTCCTCCAGCCACAAACATCCATCTTGCACCAAGCATAGTAGCTGCCCGATGATGAAGACGGTCACTGGGGCGCGGTGGTGATGTGACACCTAGAGTAGGTTTAGTAACCCAACTTTCTCTACACCACTGAGCCATTTGCGTGGCTCTAATTCAATCATTCTAGTTGTCACGTCAATCCCTCAGTGCATTAGCCCCTTAGTCACTAAATGCGGGAATTTCTCATGTTTCGTGAGGTCCCAATCTTCAAACTTTAGTACAGGAACTCTCCCTAAGTGTGGTCCCTCAAAAACAATATCATCAAGGAGCAATAAAGTTTGCAGGGAGCTCTTTCTCTCGTTGATGTCCTTCGGCGCTTTGGCTTTGCCCTTGTGTGAAGGAACATATTCTAGCAGCTTGGTAATAGGGTTCTCACCCTGGGTTTCAACTTCCATCTCTTCGTCCTCTTCTTCCACCAGGATTTCTTCAGTTACTCCTCATCGAACTCCAAATTAATAGCCTTCCCCTTTTCCTGCAAGGTGATCTTGATCCTCTGTGGGTTTCTTGGTGAGACGTGCACCGGGATCATAGCCTACTTATCCTTCTTAGGTCTAAGTGTTCTGGGTGATTTAGGGACCTCAACTATTACTCCAACACTCTCTGGGGCTTCTACTACTGCAATTTCCTGTGTGGCTTCTTTGGATGTCACTACTCCTATGTCCATGGATTTTGCAGGTGCTGACATAGTGTTATTCCATAATTATTTCATTTTCTCTAGTAGTTTCTCAAACAATGAATTCACTTTCAGAGTATCGAATAGGTCTCGGTTCATGTATACTTGAGCGCGCAACAACTCAGTTCTCAAATTACCAAGTTTTTTTCATTGGACAACCACTTGTAATTTATAGGCCTTTTTGAATTCAAATTCGACCATTCCCCCCACATTCAGTCCATTGATGCTAGATTGGTACCAAATTTTCAAGAATCTAACCCATAAATATCGCCTTAAATTCCTCCCGCCCTTTCCATTTGGCCTCAAACTGACCGTCAAATCGTGAATAGTGACTTTAACAGTCACTTTCCCATGGACCTGCACACTAGTGCAACTGTCTTCATGCTATCTCGGACCCTGTGACACTTCGCTACTTCACGCAATCCAGAAATCACGCAGCTCCCGAGCAATGTAGTTTATAGTCCCGCACCTCCTTTCAGCTACCTAGAGTGCTAATATTGTGCTTCTGTCGGCTAGTCAGATGGACAAGCCACCTGTGTATGGCTTTAAATGACTACAATTCACCTTTCCCAAGAAGGGATCTCCATTCAACTTAACTAACTAGACCGCACCACCGTCCATAATATCCTTAATAACATACGACCCTAACCAGTGCATCTTGAATTTTTTCAAGGAATTTATCAAACTTATTGTCATACAACAGCACCAAGTCATTCACCTTAAAGGTGCACAACTTAATATGTCGGCCGTGCCATGCCCTTTCACGTTGCTTTTGGACTTGCTGGTCAAATCTAGCCAAAAATCTCTCTTCTTTGAGCTCATCCAACTATGCGAGCCTCTCTTCCAGGGCTCTGCGATCTGTCATACCTGTGAGCGCTACTATGCCAAGACTAGGAATGATGTATTCCATAAGCATCACTCCTTCAACGCCATATACCATCCTAAAGGGTGTTTGTCCTATTAACTTCTTACACATCATCCGATAAGCCCATAATACTGCAGGTATGCATAGGTCCCAATCACTTCGCTGAGCATTGCATACCTTGGTCATCGCATTTCCAAGCACTTCGTTGAATGCCTCCACTATCCCGTTAGCTTGTGGTTGATAAGGTGTGCTCTTCTAATGATACACCTAAAATTCCTCCATTAGTGCATTGATTTTCTCATTCAGGAAGTGCGTACCTCGATCACTCATCAAGATCTTTGAACATCCAAGTCGCGTCAGTACATGTTCAAATAGAAAATTTGCGGCCATCGCGCCCATGCAATCCTTCACTAGTTGTGCTTCTGCTCAACGAGTCAAGTACTCTGTCGCAGTGATAATGTACCTCACGCCTATCTTTCCTTGGGGTTGAATAAGTCCTACAAAATCTATTGCCCACTTTTCGAAAGGTTGCAACGTCATTTGTGGATTCACAGACATTTCATCCCTCCGCGATGACTTGCATGTCCTTTAACATAGATCACAATATGCTTTTGAATCATGATGAAGGGTTTTCCATCATAACCCTACACGTTGAATCTTCTGCACAGTTGCTTTGCCTGCATAATGTCCTCCCACGACGCCCCCATGCGCATCCACGAGGACACTGCTTCGTTCAAACTCAGGTACATACCTTCACAGTATTTCATCATTCCCCATCTTGTATAGATGCCCAGCAATGACAATGAAGCCTACCACGAGCACCAATAATTCCCTCTTTTACTGGACAGAGTATCCTTTCGATGTAGTTCTTGTTGTTAGGAAGTGTATTATATCCTCAAAATGTCCATCTGCAACGTGCACAACAAAGAGTTGTGCATCAGGTAATCCTTCTTCCAAATTAGTAGGTTCGTCCCATATTTCAATGCATGACATGTGATCTAGTCCCGCGTTCAATCACCTAGGCTTCACAACAACTTCAAAACCATATTCATGGAACAATAAGAGCCATCTGCAAATTCTCTCCCCCAACAGAGGCTTATTGACCATGTATTTGTCTGGCCATCATACTTGTCTATCAGTTGCATTTTGGGCTTCCCAAATCTTACATCATTCTCCTACATTTGCTCCAATCATCGAAACTTCCCTTGTGTGTACCCCACCATCTTGGGAGCATAGCACAGAGTGAATAGTCCAAGGCCTAGAAGTGTTGATATTCTAGCACCTCCCTTTCAAATGAATCCAAAAAGATATCTACCTCATTTAGACCATCATAAATAGGAAAATTTCTTACCTCTGACAATACATAGTGTAGCGACCACATCATCATGTTACAATTGAGCATAGTTACCTCATGTAACCAATTTTGCCAATGTTCTATTTCTTCATTGGAGTCTGAAGTGCAGGAACTCTTGTGATTCCATGTGACCCATCCATTTGTGTGGGATTCACCCATTCTTGGTCTCACGCCATTATCTTATAGATGTAGTGCAGATCATCATCACTCTCATAATCGCGGACTGGTCCTATGTAGCGCGATCCTTCAGTAGGATCCAGTGGTATTATTACGTAGTGTGATTTCCTCTCAAAGATCGTATTTCACTTCTTCATATTGATTACCCCATTTATATCAGTAGCCCAGTCAATTCCCAAGAGCACAGGGTAGGGATTGCTGTCATCAACAATCTCTATTACTTCAAAATCTGCCAGCACGCTTTCTCCCTCAATATCCACAATCACTCCCTAGAGCTGCCCTATGGGTATGATTTTCTATTGATTCACCATCCTTAGCTGAATTGGAGACCATTGTAGCATATGTCTCCCCATTCGCTCCCATGTTTGATTTTGTAGAAAATTCGCATCTGATCCCAAAGCTAAAATGACTTGCTCCATTTCATATTCTCCGATCTACGCAGTGAGTCTCATTTCACACCCTGTCCTTGTCTTATGATTTTCGATCTTGTGGTTCACATGGCATTGTCCCAACACACTTATTGATAAGTTCATGTAACCCTTTCACAGCCTTACTATCGTGTAGTAACTTCATATAGGTTTCCAGGAAAGTTGTGAGCATAGAGGGGTCCATCTCCGGCTTAGGCTTATCCTTGCTTCCTGAAGTGGAGGCCTTAGTGAAGCTCTTCTTAGCTTCCATGAATGCTTCATGAGTGCACTCAAAATTGAACTTGACCTATTTCATCGAGGCTTTGTGAACCCATGTACTATCTTCCGACTGTTTCCCCTTGTCATCTCCCATCGCAATTCCACTATGGAGAACTATATTTATGTTTGGGTCTTCCTCGCACGGCTCAGACCTCATCATTTGTAGGTTTTGAGTTGGGGGAGGTGGTAGCGCCCCTTTGTCATGTATCCTAGCTATCAGTGTAGGACAATCTTCTGTTTCATGAACAAACAATGTGTAATAATTGCACGATGGGTGCATTGGATTAATGCAATCGCGGGCATAATGTCATGGCCCTCTGCAATTGTAGCAAATCAACTATCTGCAACCTCTACTAGGTCCTCCTCCACCTCGGCCTCGTCTGTGCCCCTGAAATCCTATCCACACCATCCCTACATTTCAGTCAAGGGGCTGCGTTTCGGCCTAAACCCTATAGGTGGGATTTCTATCCATTATCAATTCATAGCTCTTGTAGGTACACTCATCATATCCTACTGATCTGCAAAATTTGCAAAACAACTTTTGCGGAATTTGCACATACTTTTGTAGCAAGTGACAGTTATCTGTGGCATGTTTTCCGGCTACCTGACAGATAGCGCAACATAAAGTAGGCACCACGCTAGGTCTTTCTTGAACTTCTTGCCTTAAAGGCATCGGTCCTCCTCCTGCAAGGTAATTTGTAAAGACTAGGTAGTGGTCTTTTTCATCGTCCTAACTCTTGCATTTCAAACACCATACCTCCTCACACACCTCTGGTAGAATCGTCTTGTCCTGCTTCAGACTTTGCATCTCAAGGCACAGATTTTGCAGCTGTGCTTGGATCTACTAAACTCCTAGATTAGGATCTTGCATCGGAGTCTCATGTAGTCTCATGGCAATCTCCAAGGCCTCTGCTTGAGTTGTTAGCTTTTGTTGCGATAGTGTGCTCCTTATGTTGGGTAGTAGCGAAGCCACAAACCACTCGCAATGTTTTCCATCTGTCAAAATAATATTGGCTTCGTCGATTTGACACTTCAATCTTTGATCCAATTCCCATGGTGTCTCGCCTGGTCACATCGTGATCTCTTTGAATCCCACAATCAACTGCGCCTCAAACTTAGGCCCGCTAAATTCCCTATTTAGTGTTGCTTAGATGTCCACTACTCTAGCATTCGGGTTATCGTTAGAGTACTTAATGTACCAAGTTAGTGCACGATCTTGCATAGCATTAACCAGTGTCACCTTCTTTATATGATCATCTGTAACAACTTAAGCTTCCCTTACATCCCCCACAATGAACCAAAATTGGTCCAGATCCTCATTTCCCAAACCTTTGAACAAAGTCAACTTTACTTTGTTTTCCATACTGAATTATAGTGGAGGTGGAGGTGGTACAGGTGAAGTTGGAGGTGATGATGGAGAAAACAAAGGTGGTGCGGGCAGAGGTGGTATTCACAGGAATCCTTGTCTTATCAACTAAATAGAACTTCGTGGGAGACCTTTGCTATTCTTTCTTCGTCCATTCGTAGAGGTGAAATCAAGGGGCTATACTCCAGACCTTTTTTTCCTTCATTTTTTTTTTTTCTGCTTCGCGTAGTCTCAGACATCAAGGTAGTTAGATAACCTATTTTTTGCACAACAACATTCTAATCCAAGTATTCAAAGATTTAATGTACTTACTTCGTGGTCCTTTGAAAAAGCATCACTCCACCTCGCTATAGCTGACTAAGGTGTCGACCGCGAATTTAGTAACAAATCCTCCTATGATGCGATCGAGCCAATGATCAACAATGTGCACAATCTTATCCTCTGATGCTTCCAATATTCGCAGTAGCTCTGGGGTCCACACAATAGGACCGTCAAGTTTCCACCTTCCTTGGCTATCTGCTAGCTTCATGATCCACTTGTATAACTTAGTAGGAAAGGAGGTGAAAAAGATTTCATGGATCTTCGTATGTAGGTATCGATCCAACCACTATTCTTTTGATAGTTGCGGGTTTCTATTTCCTATCCTGTGAATTCGTGAATCCTTCTGTCCAACCAACCTTTGATTTATTTCTTAGTTGGATTCTAGTGATACAACTTTGCACATCCCTTATGCAGATTCCTGTACTGGCAACGGAACCATTTGTTGGGTTGATGTGGCTGGAGCCAAGTTCAGCATTATTTAGCCAAACAAATCCCTACACTACTGGCCCTTTCAGCATCAACCCATAGATCAGGGACTGAAGTATCACCCGAAGCAATATGGGGGGATGCTGGAACCAACTTTCTGCACAATTGAGATGGTTGTGATGTTAGTTTATCCTAGCTATACTTGCCTTCATGCAGGTTGCTTAACCCTATATTCCACCCTTTAGTACCTTCACGAAAGGGTACAATTGTCTTCCGCCTAGCCCTAACTAGGGGCTAAAGTCCTTTTGCGCTGCTAGGGCAGTGAACTACGATATATTCCTAACTAGGCTAAGTGTCTTTTATCAGATCTTAATTAGCTTCGTGTAAATAGATGTTCCTACTTGCCGTCACTTATCCAACAAAATTACATACATTCACACATCATATAAACATTATAAGTGAAATTTATACCCAATATAATAGATGCATAAACAAGAAATAAAGACGCATAAATTGTAGAATACTTCTCTTTATTGATAATTCTGAAAAACTATAGACTTGACCCACCCTGCACACTCAGTTGCAGGGGTCTGTGCACTAAGCTGCGGACTTCTAGGCCTCTGCACACTGAGCTACAGAGCCTCTACCTACACTACGACTCAAAACTTAGACTTATACTCATAGTTATATCTCATACATCATATCTTGCTTGATTCCATTATTCAATTATTGCCTCTAACTACTTAGAGCTTGGCTCTATTTATACAATCCCATGGTCCACGGACCATGGGTAGATCTTCTACAACCTACATTACATTTTCAAAATAAGGGCGAACAACCCTATGAATCTTTAACAACTACATGCTCCACGACCACAAAATGCACAGTCTTTACATTTGGATTACAAAATTTGACCAAAATATGTGCTTTTAGCCCCAAAACCGCCCTTAGGGGATCCTGCACCCAACGCAAGGTGAGAACAAAGGTGCCCACATTGGTGCTAGGTCAATTGGGTTATGATCAAGCATTTCGTCCACTATAGGTTTGGCTTTGCTTTCTACTCAAGGATGGGATTGGGTAAAGAGGCTTGAGAAGGATGGGAATGATACCAACTCTGTTCAGAAAATATGGAAAGGTCAATTCTACTGCTTTTGAATCTTGACTACTTAGCAGAGAAGAAAAACAAAAACAAGAACTATAGTTTTTTTATTACTTAGTAGAAAAAAAAAGAGAAGAATAGTCAACAAAGGCAAACATTAGAATTTTTTAATTTTTTTTTGAATATTTTTTGTTTACCATAGTTTTGAGAACTATATGCTATCAATAACTTCATAAAATTCATATTATGATGTAATTTATAAATAATATAAAACCTCCCAAGATAAATTAAGTTAAAAAATAAGCTCTCTATTGCAGGTGAAAAGGAACGAGGAGATTATGTCTCACCATTTTGATCACGTATGATCTAAGAAATCTGTTTGAAAACACAAATGGCGAGAACAGAAATTGCGAGTTGCAAAGAACAATCTGAACTGAGGCAATATTTTTGGATCACTTCGAAATCGTGGCTATCCCTGCCTCCAATTTCCCATTACTTCGAAATGGTGGTTATCCCAACCTCCAATTTCCCATTCTTTCCAGACAGACTCACTGCCCCTAATGGCGATAATGGCTGGTGAGATGGGTAGCCTCACAGAATCACTTAGTTTAACGAATTCTTACTTATTTTGATGAATTCTTTCTTGATAATGAAGAGATAGTTTCACAGCGCTAAGTTTTTCTTGACGGCTGATCAAGCAGTGTCAGTGCATGCAAGCCACATAGATAGCCACAGTTCCATATTGTTCAATTGGTCTTAACGGGTGGCCAAGCAATGTCATTTCATGCAAATAGCCACAGATAGTTGTTTGTCTTGACGGTGGCCAAGCAATGTCAATTCATGTATATAGCCACAGATAGCCATTTGGCTCAAGTGGCAAGTAAATATATACATTTCCAAACCAAAAATTCTCAAACCCAAGCCAAATATTTATGGTTAAGATACTAATATCAACATTACCTTCCAATGGAAAAATGCGAAAGACATAAATCCTTTGATATAAAAAAATTCTATGAAGAATATAGAGCACTGCCTCGGGAAAAGGCCAAATAAGATGACTAAAAATCTTATTGGTTGGGAAAATCAGTACAACTTTCTGATAGGTCGAACGAAAATATTTGATCAAATATGAAATTGAAAATTTGGTTAATTGTGATCTGAACTAATGCTACGGGACCATATCGATTACTATTGTCCCATGCCGTCAGATGACAAGGACTAATAAGGGACAAATAAGGATTTATGAGATGGTAGGAGGTGGAAAGTGGGTAAGTCAACAAAAATCTATTGTTATATAAAGTCTTTGGCAAGCATAATAATGAAATGCATTTCTATATATAACCTTTTGTAGGTATAATAATGAAAATGCAAACAAGTTAAATTATAATCCATCATATTCCAACTAGATATATTAGTAGTAGATTTTCATTTTATTCTCAAAATGAGGTAACAATCGTTATAATTTTTATTAGTTTGAAAATTTTAAATTACATTAAAGTTTTAATTTTAATTCATTTAAAAATGTGATATTTTTTAATTTGAATTATTTTTAAACTAAAAAACGTTTTTAATATCTATTTTTCTTAATTAAAATGAGAATCTTGTATTTATATGTAAGTTTGTATTTGAATCACAACAAATATATCAAGTAGTAAATAACTATATCTTCAAAAATATTTCCTCTGCCTTTTTATCTAGCAAAACTACATTTTCTTCTAGAGCAAAAAATGAGGTTTTGTATGTAAAATCTTACAAAATTGACCTACCAAAAAAAATTACATGTCATACCATAACTGACTGGTAATGGAATCCTTCATAATTGTATAATGCCAACCCATTTAGTTGTGAGGAATAGGAGATGGTTTGATTTGACCAATGATTTTTAAATCTCCTAATGTTAATTTACACCCTTCATTAGCACATAATTCCACATCTTAATTGAGATCAAGGAGAACATGGAAATATGCTATTTAAAAGAACCCACCTATCTATTGAGCTCACATAGAATATGAAAATATGTAATTAAATATAACCCTTCGTGTACTTTGTTATTTTTTCATAAAACTTTCTAATTTTTTGTCCCTTAGAGAGGAGCCCTTCACCAAATGTTGAATAAGAAGGGTAGGTTTCACAAAATAGTGAGAGAAATTACGTGTTTTTCTTTGGCTAGCCAAATCTCCTAGTAGAGGGAATAAGCTTTAGCTTGGTTTCTTATCATGCATCCTAAGCCCATGAATACTCTACAAAGTTAACCTCCTTGGAGCCAAGACCACCTCTCCCCTTCCACCCTTATTTTTAATATTTAAATAAATTTTAAAACTTTATTTCTTTATATATAAATATGATAAATTTAAAATTATTATTAAGTTTATAGTTAAACATATTCCTTTTTAGTATAAAAATTAGTTTATTTATTGTCAACCAATTTCTTAATTGAATACCACATTTTCAGTGTGTGTGTATGTGTGTGTTGCATTTTCTGAAAAATCCCTAAATGATGGCCTACATCGGCCTATCCTTTGTAGTCATAGTTATTGAGCAGGGCTCCTCAGCATAGGCAGGGACTGAAAAATCAGGGTCAAACATTGGTGTATGCAATATAGTTTGTTTATGTCTACCACGCATTTATTGTTGCCAAAGGGCAACCACAAGATCAATGGAACACTTCACCATTGAAACTACATGTTGGACAAGACCTGCAAGTGTGAGAGATCATTGTAATGCGACTCTTGTCTTTACAAATCACCATTCTTACAAGGATCACAATTTTATACGAAATGGAAGCCGCAATGGGTCCCATCAAGAAAATTCAACCCAAAATTCATAAGAGAGAATTGTCAGTCACGTTGCATCTAGTTTCACCCCATTGTCAAATCACTCGAAGCTAGGTTTCAATTATTTCATTGGAAGCAATGGAAGCTCTTCATTGGGCTAGAGTCAATGTCATCTCTTAAGGCCCCTCAGTTTTGCAAGGTTTAATCTATTATTATGGGGAGGCTACTACCCTAGATCTAGAAAATTTTCCTAACTTGGTGAAACAAATATCACGAGGTTCCCTTCATCTGCATGTTAAATACATAGATCTTGTCTTCACACTTGCATCTAGGATACATGACTAGGTGACAACCCCATATGGATTTCTTTACCTCCTTTATGAAGGTCAATAATTATAGGATCAGAAATCCCTCAGCGATTATGGCATAACTAAGGACATCATGATATATATGGTCTCTAGAGAAAGGGGTGGACCAAAGGATGGGGTGTGGCCTCCTTATCCCAACCCAAGTCCTTCAATGATGCTCTTAAACTAGTATCTCCACCTCTAAACCCTAAAGATATATCGATACTGGCATTTGTGGTAGATTATGTAACAAAAACCCCATCCCTTGAAGTGGATTATGTGATATGTATAGTTTTGGCTGCAAAGTATGAACAACAAGCACTTATTTTCCGTTTTAATTATTTTTGGCCCTCAAATTTTTCCCTTTAATAATGGGTGAACAACAATTGGTCTCAAAAATCTATACTACATTTCTTCTCCAAAGGTTTCTTTGTTGTGTTCTTCCAAAATTTAGAATACTGACAAAATATTTTTTATTAAGAACCCTTGTTTTGGGATTGATCCAACCTCTTTTTTCAACCATGGTTCTCTAATTTTTAACCCTATTTCCATGTCAGTGTTGGAAAATCCTATCTAGGTAAGGATCCCTAACCTACCCATTTGTTACACAACATTTTGTCACTGTCCCTATACTCCTCGTTCCTTGATCATGGAGGAGCTCTACAATGAACCCTACATGCTTTGCCTTCATGGGGAAACTCCCATTATGTCCCTCTTCATGAGAAGATCATTTCCCTTTTGCACCATTTCCCTTGAAACTTTTGTTTTTCCTAGTTTACAAGACTGCCACTAATGACCTTTGTCTCCCCCACGCCAATGTGTAGAGATTAGCACTATTCCCAATGCCGATTAGTGTGATTGAGCTATGTTCCAGTCACATCAGTCTTGTTATGGAAATTTTTTTAAATTAGAGCCAAAGCTTCCAGCTCTAGAAGCTTCGTAATGGATGTCTGGTAAATGGTTTGGCCGGATGGGGTTGAGGATGACAGTTTGGGATCCTTTCCCCTATAATGATGGAACTATCTCAAGGGATAAGTCCTTCTCTCATGAGAAGAGGATCCATCTCCCATCCATATTTCCTATATAAACCTCCCTTCTTCCCAAGCACAAGCCAGTTAGAGTGTTGGCTGAGTGTGAGTATGCTATTTTGATTAGACAAGCAAAATATTACTAGTTTTAGCCATCTAGTTGTGTGGGGGAGAAGTGTGTTTGTTTTGGAGTGAAGTCTAAAGGGAAGAGACTTTAAACTATTATTGTTTGAATCCATCATGGAATGCTAGCAGAAGTGTGTGGGAACCTGGTCTTGTCAAAGGAAGACTGTGAAGTCAAGATGAATGGTTGTAATCTCTCTTTGATATTAATATATGAAACTATCGATTGATTTCCTACATGTTTTGTAATATTACATATTCATGTCTTGATGCTTCTTGACTCATTAAGTAGGTTGAATTGCAATTTGTATATTATTATGTTTGTGTGTTGTTGTTATTTACTTGTTTCAGGAGCTTGAAGAAGGAAGCAAGAGATTGTTGGAGCAAGCAAGCGAGGACATCACCAAACAAAATAAGTGACCAATAGGTAGGTCCTCTTGATTGATTCTAACCTAGGGAAATTTTCCATAGAATCTATGTATTGTGGCTAGACCCATTATTAGGCTAGAGGAATTCGTTCGTGTCTGTACTTATAATTTTAGTTCACCACAAGTGTACCTCAATTGAGTCATTATGCTAGGGGCATGTAAACTTATAGGAAGCATAGTTTTTCATTTCAAGCTCGTGTAAACATGAATCTAAATCCAAGCAGAGTTCTCCATGGTTCAAGCCTATGTAAAAATGAACCCATGCCCATTTTACATCTCGTGATTGCCGTTTGTATCAGCTGATTTCTGCTAGATGACCGTTGATTGTTTCATTCCATCGCCACCATCTCTTTGGCCGACCATATGCTTTCACTTGGTTGTTATTCCTCTCTTGAGGAACCACAACGATCAGTGGTTTTGTTAGCCAGCCTCTTGACCATTACATGTTTTGAGCAGTTCTATCATTACCGGAACCAATTGCTACCCTTTATACCACTCGTTCCTCTAGGACAAGCCACCTTTAATCTCTTTTCTGACTTGTAAAAAATGAAAAGATTACCGAGTGT
The DNA here is from genome assembly GCA_000404065.3 of Pinus taeda. Taxonomy (NCBI): domain Eukaryota; kingdom Viridiplantae; phylum Streptophyta; class Pinopsida; order Pinales; family Pinaceae; genus Pinus; species Pinus taeda. The sequence continues at coordinate 60,654 of APFE031075375.1, read as the reverse complement.
TTTTCCCTTTTGACTCATAAAAGAAAATAAAATGGGGGGTCTGCTTTCAGCAATTTTCTGACCCTTTAAAAACAAAAATATGGTCAATCCCTTGTCGTTTCGAACTCATTAATGGATGCGAAATTTCGTGCGCCCAGTATAAGTTTACCCATTTTTCGAGCTGGGAGGCACTATTTACAAAAAAGGTACTCCTTGACTGAAATGGTCAAGCGATTCTCTCAAGTATTGTTTTCTACCTTTTTGGGCTCGAGAGACACAAATGTACGAAAAGGGACCATGTGGAGTTTTCTTTTATGTGTCTTTTTCAAACTCTCTAAACATGAAAAAGATATCGAGTTACACCTTTTTCAGACTCGTTAAAATATTAAACGACATTGAATTCATCACCATGACGAACATGAGCTTCTCCTTCCTAGGGCTTGTTAAACTTACTAGGTCAAATTCATCCTAAGGATAAACTTACAGTGCAAGCATAGGTTATCCCCTTCAAGCTTGCAATTAAAAAATAATTGGGGTACTCACTAGAAATTGTGGGGGGGGGATTTGGAAATCTATTAGTCATGTTAGCAGCTCACTCTTGAACATGACACTCTTTGCTTCTTGTCGGGTTGGGACATCCTCCTCTGTATCATTGACTTTCCTTGGTTTGGGCCATTCGTTTTTTCCTTCCATTTTATCTTTGCCACATCATCATAACCACCGATCCCATGGATCCAAAAGCTACCAAACTTCCAGTTGTGTCGCTAATATGTTCAAGAGTTGTCCTTCTACAGCTACGCTTACCTCTAATTCTCTATATCATCCAAAATCATTTTGCATCCTCTCATTTCCCATTGATGATGTGGGATTCATTATGGCCCTCCTTCGACATGATCTCTTTCCATCGACTTCAACTCATTATCTGGGAAGTTGACCAAGAGACTTCCTTCTAGTACCTTAGAGCTTGCATTCCCTAACGACAAGTTCTTCGCGCTTGATGACAAGTTCACATCATTGGCTTTTGGTCGAGTGATTTTGCGGATGCTTGACTTCACTTCATGTATTCACATCCCTTGAATTGTGTTGATATTAACTTGAGGGCCATTGTCATTATTGGTGGTTTCTCTCATGCTTGTTAATAGTTTACGCCATTGGCTGGTAATCAAACGACTTTCTAGAATGTTTGACTTGAACACATCTATTCGCATGCTAGGATCTGTACTTTGAGCGAGTCGTGTTGGAGCACAAGACCTTGGACTTAGATCACAAAATTCCAGGTTTCCAAGTGGTGTGAAATGGTTGTGATGATATGCATGTCTCTTTCATATGGCTGGCTATGACCAGACCATGAGTTATCATATGTGATCCTTCTTATTATTGGATGTCTGCGACCATATCTTGGTCTCATTATGATCCTCTTTGATGGATGGTTGTGCCCATTCTTGGATCCATTTACATCATCATTCTCTAGATCTTAGTTTATGTACATGTATTTGTACTTGCTCGTAAGTTTTCTAACGGCACATTGGTTCCCCACATTGATTTATAAAGCATTTCATCCATCACTCCAGTTCGGCCTTCACGCTTTATGGGGCATATGTTACACAACATTTTGTCACTATCACTGTACTCCCTATTCCTTGATCTTGGAGGATCCCTGCAGTGAACCCCACATGCTTTGCCTTCATGGAGAAACTCCCTTTATGTCCCTCTTCATGAGCAAATCATTTCCCTTTTGCACCATTTCCCCTGAAACTTCTGTTTTGCCCAGTTTATAAGATCAACGCTAATGACCTTTGTCTCCCTCGTGCTGATGTGGAGATATTAGCACTATTCCCCACACCGGTCAGTGCGACTGAGATGTGTTCTAGTCACGCTGTTCCTGTTATGGGAAGTTTTTTAAATTAGAGCCAAAGCTTCCAGCTCTAGAAGCTTCATAACAGATATCTGGTAAATGGTTTGGCCGGATGGGGTCGAGGATGATAGTTTGGGATCCTTTCCCCTATAATGATGGAACTACCTCGAGGGATAAGTGCTTATCCCATGAGAAGAGGATCCATCTCCCATCCATCTTTCCTATATAAACCTCCCTTCTTCCCAAGCACAAGCTAGTTAGAATGTTGGCTGAGTGCAAGTATGTTATTTTGATTAGACAAGCAAGTTATTACTAGTTGTAGCCATCTAGTCGTGTGAGGGAGAAGTGTGTTTGGTTTGGAGTGAAGTCTAAAGGGAAAAGCCTTTAAACTATTGTTGTTTGAAGCCATCATGGAATGTTAGAAAAAGTGTGTGGGAACCTGATCTTGTCAGAGGAAGACTACGATGTCAGGACGAATGGTTGTAATCTCTCTTTGATATTAATATATGCAACTATGAATTGATTTAATACATGTTTCGTAATATTACATATTTGTGTCTTTATGCTTCTTGACTCATTAAGTAGGTTGAATTGCAATCTATCTATTATTATGTTTGTGTGTTGTTGTTGTTTACTTGTTTCAGGAGCTTGAAGAAGGAAGCAAGAGATTGCTGGAGCAAGCAAGTGAGGACATCACCAAACATGATAAGTGACCAAGAGGTAGGCCCTCTTGATTGATTCTAACCTAAGGAAATCTTCCATAGAATGTATTTGTTGTGGCTAGACCCATTATTGGGCTAGAGGAATTCGTTTGTGTCCACACTTATAATTTTACTTCACCACAAATTGGCGACTCCACTAGGGAGATCCTATCTTTTGTTTGTTTTGGATTTCATGATTTCATGAGAACTTTACTAGTTTCACGTTTTCCCTTTGGTTATGTTTCTTTTCTCCTGTTTACTGGCCTAAGTCTAAAATTCATAGTAGCAGATCTGGTCCCTGTTTTGATTTATTTATTGATTTATTTATTTATTTTATTTTTTTTTCGTAGTTCCCTCGGACAACACGTTTAATCGGCTGACAGTCGCGGCAACTAGCCTCTGGCGATTGTTTTTAGTTAGGCAGTCACGCCGATCCTTGTAAGTGAAGATTAGGGCTTGAGTCCAATCTTGGCCAGTGTGTTCTTCTCTTGTGTTTTGACCCCATGAGACTTTGGACCATTTTCTCCCTGACTAGAAAGCTTCATTTAGCTTGCTTTGTGTGCTTCCTTGGTTTAGCCCACCCTTCGATGTGTTAAGTATGTCCCTGTGTGAAGTTCTTTTTTGTTTCTTCTTTGAATCCCTCGATCAGCGCTAGTTGTCAATTAGGTAGTCGTGCTAATCAGGCCATCAATGGTAGTTGTAGTACTGGTCAGTCATGCCGGTTGTGCCTATCGGTGCTAGTTGTCAGTTAGGAAGTCGTGTTGGTCTTAGAGTTAAGAAAAAATCATAATTTCTCCCATTCCAGTGCCAATGTGTCTTGACCCTCATACTCTCTTTTCCACCAGAAGTGACTAGGATGCTTTGTTTGCTTCATTTTCAATTGAATGAGTGAAAGAGTCTCATTTTTCTCTTATTTCGAGTGTCTCTTTTCTCATTCTGAGCATAGATTACATTGCTTGGTTTGTTGATTGAAGCATTTATGTGTTTAGTTTGTTCGATTTAAGGAAGAAGTTTCTTTTGGTTTCATTTATCATGATTTGGATTTGATCGATGCTTGTTTGTTTGGAATTGTGAAAATTTACATTAAAGTGCTTTATGTGAAAGATTCATTTTGCATTTTATGAAAAAAAGAACATCATTCTAGTTTACTTAAGTGAAAATATTGCATTAGTAGTGTCATTGAGAAGCTAGAATTGCATCACCATAAGCATAGGAAATGAAATGAAACTTCTTTTGTTGTTATAGGAAGGTTAAGTGCATTTAGGAGATTTATTAATGAAAGATTTCATTCTTCGATTGTTGCATTAATTTTGTGTTCTCTATCTCTCAATTAGTGATAACATTCATCGAAGACAAAGATCTCTTTTCTCATCTAGCTGCATATAGGAGTTTTTAGATGACAACGGTAGGGCTTTGTAATTGAAACCTAATTCAAGATCAACCCTTAAAATTTATTGAATTAACCTAAGGAAGCATTGAAACTTAACACTCACATTTTGTGGTCTAGGCTACAAACGTGTTCTGACGTCTTCAAACCTAGTGGTTTTCGTTGGCCTCGACACTAGAAATCACTAATATGGATTTGTGCTCCCTATAACGTTGACTATATAATGGGAGACCCCTCTAGGCTGAAATTATTTTATCCTTAGGATACTGAGTCAGCTACCTTGCAAACGTGATACACCGAACACAACATTCGGGGAGATTACCTGCTCGTACTTCTTGGTTCGCCGGGAAGCATTCTGCAGTTCATGGTTGCCTAGTAATCCTTTTTGCCTAGATTATCCTGAGTGGTCATTCGATCTTTTTGACTCTTTAAACTTAAAATATCATTCGAGTGCTTATCCTTTGGAGCTCATTTCCAATCAAAAGCGATAGAGTCACCTTTCATCCTTTTATCAACTCTTAAAATATCAAAAGGCAAAGTTTTGTTTCAGTGTCTTAAAATTAACTGTCCACGAAATATTCCTAGTTAAAGTTATCTTCCTTAGTGATTCTTTAGGGTAGATTCCATTGGCAGCATTCCTAGAGTCTACCAGTCAAGGGTTCCCTCGGATGGTAATCTTGGTCCTTTTCCTTCTTTTGGAAATGTTGGTGCTCCTTATATGGCAATGTTGTCCCTCCCTGGGTTAACCATTAGTTTACCTATCTGGTTATTTTTGACCTCAGTGATCCTGAGTGTCCCAACTCCTGCCCCACCATCTCCTTCATTTGAATCATGTCATGATGATTTTAAGGTTGACCCATCGCCTTCTTCCCCCATTTCTTCACCCTCCTCTTCTCCTCGCTTGGTGAAAGTTTGAAATCTAGTAACCAGGAGGCTAAGAAGAAGAAGAAGAAGACGAAGAAGAAGAATTCAAATAAGCAAGAGGCCAACTGTGTAGTTATTACCCCAAATACACCCCCCATCGAAAAACCTTATGATCCTTCATGAAAGGTAAAATTCCCTTATAGGCTGTGTAAGGGTGACCATCTCCTTTGAGACTATCCTGGCATCCCCAGAGTCTTAGAGGTATGGTCTCAAGACCTGAATCGACCATCCATCGACCTATGGGGATCATGTTGATGCTATGCATTCAGTTAATGATGGTAAGAAGAAAGGGTAGACTAAATTCCCCTATAAGTTATGTGAAGGAGAGAATCTTCTTCACCTTTGTCCTCTTATGGATAAATCTTCCAAAGTTTTGGGAAACCTTGTAGCTCCTCAACCCCAACTTCTTGTTGGTTATCAGAAGCTCTCTTCTCACCCTCTCCTAGTTGGTAAAGAGATTGACTTGGATTCATCTCTTTCCCATCCTGCTCTTCCTGAGCGAGACTCTCTTGTGTCTATTCCCGGCCAACCATTGGTCAAAAAGATCATCGACTTGGTTTCGCCACTAGTTTCTCACTCTGTTCCAGGAGAGAGTGATAATCATATTGCTCATGTTCTTCTTGTCTCCTCAGATTCTCATGAATCGAAGAGTGACCCTACCATCCAAGTTTTTCAGGAGAGTCCTTCTCCTATTCCTGTACAACATGAGGTCAATCATATGATGCCCCCACCAAATACTTTTTCCATTTCTTTTGATTGGGGTCCATTGACTGCTTTTCGCCTCCCATCATATGTTCCTTTCTAGATCACAATACAAGCCTATAATATGGTAGTACCTGGCACTATATTAGATGAAGGTGTGTCTGTTAGCATCATGTCTTCTACTACTTGGAAAGCTTTGGGTTCCCCATAGCTTATTCCTATCACCCAAAATCTATTGGCTTTCAACGAACGAACCAGTCAACCTTTAGCAATCCTTCCGAAGTTCCTTATAACTTTGGGAGGAAAGACCATCTATATAGATGTGATGGTAGTCCAAGGTTTGTTAGATTTCAATATTCTCCTTGGACGCGACTATGTTTATGTCATGGGAGCTCTTGTTTCTTCACTTTTCCGTGTGGTTTGTTTTTTGCACGATGTGAGAATTGTGACTATTGATTAACTATCATTCATTGGTCACCAAGTGCCTCCTTTGTAACCATCGTCCCCTATCGGCTCTTGTTTGCAAGCAGTACCTTCCTCGCCATTGGTCAATTATTTGGCTACCCATTTCGTCTCCAATTTGTTGATAATCACACATATGGTATAGTACATTATGCACTGGGGGCATTGGAACTAGATATGTCTATGGTACCAAATGACATGTATTCTTCCCAGAGCATGGTTCTTTCATCTAGTGAACATCTCTTGGGATCCATGTTCTCGTATGGTCCATGATCAGTTTAGTGAGGATAGTTCCTGGTCTTCTGTCAACCTCGTTAAAAAATGAAACGAGGCGCCATGAGGATAGTTTTTTATCTTGTGTCAAGCTCGTTAAAAAATGAAACAAGGTTCTTGAGGATAGTTCTTTTAATGTGTCGATATCGTTAAAAAATGAAGCAACTCCCTTTTCCAAATTGAGTCTTTGATTAAGATCTCATAAACTCCCAGTCGAGCCTTTCCTGGATCTCGAAAGTGAACCTCCATTTCATCCACCTAGTCGAATGAAATGAATCTTGGGGGGCATGTACTCGATTGAGTCATTATGCTAGGGGCATGCAAACTTATAGCGAGCATAGTTTTTTGTTTCAAGCTTGTGTAAACATGAAACCAAATCCAAGCAGACTTCTCCATGGTTCATGCAAAAATGAACCCATGCCCAATTTACATCTCGTGATTGTCATTTGTGTCAGCTAATTTCTGCTAGATTAGCCTTGGTTGTTTCATTCCATCACCACCATCTCTTTGGCTAATCATATGCTTTCACTTGGTTGTTATTCCTTTCCTGAGGAACCGCAATGATGAGTGGTTTTGTTAGCTGACCTCTTGACCATTACATGTTTTGAATAGTTCTATCATTGCCGGAACTAGTTTCTACCCTTTATACCACTTGTTCCTCTAGGAAAAGTCACCTTTAAGCTCTTTATTTGACTCGTAAAAAATGAAAATATTGTCGAGTGTTTTTCCATTTTGACTTGTAAAAGAAAATAAAATGGGGGGTCTGCGTTCAGCTCTTTTCCGACCCTTTAAAAATGAAAAGATAGCTAAGCCCTTGTCATTTCAAACTTGTTAATGGATGTGAAACTTCATGCACCCAGTATAAGTTTACCCTTCTTTCGGGTTGGGAGGCACTATTTACGAAAATGGTACTCCTTGATTGAAATGGTCAAGCGGTTCTCTCAAGTATTATTTTCTACCTTTTCGATCTCGAGAGACACAAATGTACGAAAAGGGACCATGTGGAGTTTCCTTTTATGTGTCTTTTTCAAACTCTCTAAACATGAAAAAGATACCAGGTTACACCTTTGTCGAACTCGTTAAACTATTAAATGACATCGAATTCGTCACCATGACAAACATGAGCTTCTCCTTCCTAGGGCTCGTTAAAATTACTAGGTCAAATTCATCCTAACGATGAACTTATAGTGCAAGCATATGCTATCCCCTTCAATATTGTGATTAAAACTAATTGGGGTACTCTCTAGAAATGGTGGGGGAAAAAATCGGAAATCTATCAGTCGTGTCGGCAGCTCATTCTTGAACATGACACTTTTTGCTTTGTGTCGGGTTGGGACATCCTCCTTTGTGTCATTGACTTTCCTGGGTTTGGGCCATTCATTTTTTCCTTACATTTGATCTCTGCCATGTCAGCATGACCACCAATCCCATGGATCCAAAGGTTTCCAAACTTCTAGTTGTGTCACCGATATGTTCAAGAGTTGTCCTTCTGCAGTTACAATTACCTCTTATTCTCTGTATCATCCATAATCATTTTGCATCCTCTCATCTCTCATCGATGATGTGGGATTCATTATGGCCCTCCTTCGACACGGTTGCATTCTGCCTACTTCAACTGATTTTCCAAAATGTTGACCGAGAGACTCCCTTCTAGTACCTTAGAGCTTGCATGCCATAATGGCAAGTTCTTTGTGCTCGACGACAAGTTCACATCATTGGCTTTCAATCGAGTGATTTCGTGGATGTTTGACTTCAGTTCCTATGTTAACATCCCTGAATTGTGCTGATAGTACCTTGAGGGCCATTGTCATTATTGGTGGCTTCTATTGCACTTGTTAACAATTTACATCATTGAGTCGTGATCAAACAACTTTATAGCATGTTCGACGTCAACACATCTACTTGCATGCTAAGATCTGTACTTTGATCAGGTCGTGTTGGAGTGCAAGACCCTGGACTCAGATCACAAATGTCCAGGTTGTGAAGTGGTGTGACATGGTTGTGATGATATGCATGTCTCTTTTAGATGGATGGTTACGATGAGACCATGAGTTATCATATGTGATCCTTCTCATTATTGGATGGTTGCGACCATACCTTGGTTTCATTATGATCCTCTTTGACGGATGGCTACGCCCATACCTAGATCCATTTACATTATCATTCTCTGGATGGCTACGTTCATGCCACAATTCATGTATCATTTGACAGATATCTTATTTTATGTATATGTATCAGTACTTTCCTATAGGTTTTCTGATGGTAGACTGGTTGCCCACACTAATTTATAAAGCATTTCATCCCTCACTCTAGTCTGGCCTTCACACTTTAGGGGGCTTCTGTTACACATCATTTTGTCACCATCCATGTACTATTCGTTCCTTGATCCTGGAGGAACTCTACAATGAACCTCGCATGCTTTGCCTTCATGGAGAAACTCCCATTACGTCCCTCCTCATGAGCAGATTATTTCCCTTTTGCACCATTTCCTCTGAAACTTCTATTTTACCCAGTTTACAAGACCGATGCTAATGACCTTTGTCTCCCCTGCACCTATGTGCAAAGATTAGCACTATTCTCCATGCCAATCAGTGCAACTAAGTTGTGTTCCGTTCATGTCAGTCCTGTTATAGAATGTTTTTTAAATTAGAGCCGAAGCTTCCAGCTCTAAAAGCTTCGTAACAGAAGTTTGGTAAATGGTTTGGCTTGATGGGGTTGAGGATGATAGTTTGGGATCCTTTCCCCTATAATGATGGAACTACATCAAGGGATAAGTCCTTCTCCCATAAGAAGAGGATCCATCTCCCATCAATATTTTCTATATAAACCTCCCTTCTTCCCAAGCACATGCTAGTTAGAGTGTTGGCTGAGTGTGAGTATGCAATTTTGATTAGACAGGAAAGATATTACTAGTTGTATCCATATAGTTGTGTGAGGGAGAAGTGCGTTTGGTTTGGAGTGAAGTCTAAAGGGAAGAGCCTTTAAACTATTGTTGTTTGAAGCCATCATGGAATGCTAGTAGAAGTGTGTGGGAACCTGGTCTTGTCAAAGGAGGACTGCAACGTCAAGGCGAATGGTTGTAATCTCTCTTTGATAATAATATAAGAAACTATCGATTGATTTCCTACATGTTTTGTAATATTACATATTTGTGTCTTAATGCTTCTTGACTCATTATGTAGTTTGAATTGTAATTTGTATATTATTAAGTTTGTGTTTTGTTGTTGTTTACTTGTTTTAGGAGCTTGAAGAAGGAAGCAAGAGATTGCTGGAGCAAGCAAGTGAGGACATCACCAAACAGGATAAGCAACCAAGAGGTGGGCCCTCTTGATTGATTCTAACCTAAGGAAATCTTCCATAGAATGTATTTGTTGTGGCTAGACCCATTATTGGGCTAGAGGAATTTTTTCATGTTGGAACTTATAATTTTACTTCACCACACCATCCATTTGTCTCATCTTCATGTTTTGGAAAATATGGGTAACATAATTGGTCGTTAGATTAAAATCGAAAACGATAAGATGGCCAAATTAACTATAACATTTGTTCACATATGTGTTGAAGTGGACCTCAGTAAATGATTGCATGATTAAATCCTCCATAAATGGAGGGATCGATTTTATACACAATCAATGGATTATGAGAATACAACATTTTATTGTACAACTTGTCAATAGCTTAGTCATATCCAGAATGCATGCCCCTTTTGTCAAGGGTCCAATACCTAGAAGGATCCTTAGAACAAGAACCATGCTTGGAAATACTCGTAGGGCTCAAAAGGACCTAAGACCACTATGAGTCACATACAAGATTCCACTCAACAACAAAACCTACAATCAAATAAAATTCTTCAAACTCAACTCATATTCATGTAGAGACATTGCATCGCTCTACAGAGGAAGTTCACCCTTTCACTAAACCAATAAAAGGATCTACCATAATTTTGGCTTCAAAAATGTGTTGGGAGAAACATACCCATGAATCATACCACTCAAATAGTGACAAGGAAACTATAAATGTGCCAAAATATTTGGCAATAGAAGTGTCTCAAGGAAATGATATTATTATCTCATGTGCTCTTGAAAATCCATCAAGTTGGATAGATTTCTACAAGAGAAAAGGAAAGAAGGAAAAATACATCATCAACCCACGATCTATGCTTGGAAAGGTTGCAAATGCTTCATTATGTATTGTGTTTAAGGAAGGAATGATGTAATCTGGTTCTTTTTTTAGATAATACAAATTGATTTATTAGAAATAGTAGCATAGATCATGGATACAACAAAAAATGGTGAATAAAGAGATATGTTTTCACCCTTCTTATACCAAACTCAATAATATGAACTACAGGATCTCGTGTATCATGGATAGGTATAATTCATGCAAAAAGTAGGTATTTCTTCCTAAACAACTTGATCTATGTATGGCATGTGACAATACTCATAAACTGCTTCTTCTTGTTGCTCCTAGATGTGCTAGAGGCCTTGCTCAATATTCAAGCCTACTTTATAAAGCCTATCAACCAAACCATTTCACTCCCTGCATATATGAGACCATACAAAGAAAGAGTATGACTCTTTTATCCTCCATAATTCTTCCAATATTGAAACTAGAAGAAGGTTTCCGCATGTTTGAGAAATTTTAAGCCAAGTTATTGTGAGCATTGAATCCCCATAAACTTGGATCAGTGACTGTCCTTCTTCGTTTGCAAAAATTAGTAGGATTTTACATGCCATAAGTTCAACATGATTATTTTTACCTGGGCCATATCCCATTTTGACATGAAAGAAATGAGTGGTAGATAGATAGAGGAAAAAACATTCCCCACTCCTAAGACCCTCATCACTAGAGACTTCACCAAAGAAAGCCCAAGGTTTTGATAAGTTCATATTCTTGTCAAAAATAATTATAGGAGGGATAGCCTTTTACTTGGGTAATATAAGTTAAAATTTCCATAACTTCAATAGTTGTATACTCCAGATATGACGACTTGTCTAAGAACATGGCACAATTTTGATTCAACCATACCCCTTAGCAGATAATCAATGGGAGGGATTTGAGTACATGGGTGGCCATATCTGAGTGTCATCCTCTCCATTCTTCCTCCAAGTTTCCCCCCTCCCATATACGGTTTAGTCCTTATGCATGCATGCAGGATTCCCATACCTACTTGAATAAAGGGCAATGTATAAACATATGCACCAACATTTCATCATTCCTTTGTAGAGGTAATACCATCCCGACCCTATAACAAACTGTCTTTGAAGGAAAACCCAGGACGGGCCCTTCTCCTCCATTATTTACCACATAAATATTTTGGCTTTTATAGGGCACTTAGCCTTCCATACCACCCTCCACCACCATTTTGGATCTACCACTTTCCTGTCATAATTTAAGACAATATATCCTAGCTTCGGCGAATAAGAGCCAAAAGGAGAACATCTCCAAACCAGTTCATCCTATTTATCAGTGATCCTTATGTGGTTTGTGGTAAGGGAAGTTATATATCCATTCTATACATCATGAAAATTGACTTCAAGACCTAGCTCCTTTGTTGATATCCATCCTTCTCTCCATATGGTTAAGTGGTTTAGGCTGGCAATGTGTGCTAGTTTTGAAATTCTCTTGTCATGAAGGGAGATAATGTGATGTTGGGAAAGAATGTAGCCTACACCACTTCCTGACCATGGATCAATTCCAATCCACACTCTAGCCCCATTACCAATTTTCTAGTGAAGTCCTTCCCTATGAGGTGAAATGAAGGTAAAAATTCCCTCTTAATGGTTGATATGTTAGCTCTCAACTTATCCTCCCTCATGATCCATTTTTCGAATGGAATTGGTCTAATATATTTATGCATAATAACAGAAGTTCACAGGCTCTATGTGGAAATCAATCTCCAACTACACTTAGTCGCTAAAGCCTTAGAGAACAAAAAATATTTTATTTAGTCCCCATCCCCAAGAAACTTATGAAACACTAATTTATTCCATTTTACCTCAGGGAGGACTTGCCATTCCAGATCCCCTTAATAGAGGAATTTAAACCATAATCTTCTTATTTTTTCTAGAATGCATTTTAAGGCCCACACTAAGGATATCTAGTATAGTGGAACAGATTCCAATACAAATTTGATCATTACCAGGCGACCTACTCTGGAGAGCCATTTTAGGCTCTAACATTTCAATATTTTTCAAATTTAACAATGAGTCATGGCGAGTCCTCCTTATCGTATTTTTATGGATTTAGATTGACGTCTATGTTAGATGATCCAAAATACATCATTCATAATTCACAAAGTTGGGAAATATTTATTAATTTAGAATATTTAATTAATTTTGGAGAGACTTAGAAATAGAATATTATTGTAAAAGATACGACATCTAAAATAATGTCATATATTAGGCTCCAATTTAGGAGTAAATTTAGTAGATTGGTTAGAATTGCATCTACTATAAATGGACACTTGTTAATTTAATAAGTGGTCCATAACTAGAACAAGTTAGGACATTAAGCTTATATATAGCTCATTCTCCTAATTGCAAGAGTGTTGGAGTGTTCGGGTGTAAACTCTTTCAATTTTCATATGTAATTTATTTTCCTGATTAATAAAATTGTGTGTCTGAGGACACTTCTGCCATTATTGTGGTATCAGAGCTCCAGTAATGTAGATGATGTGAGGTGGAGATTTCAGCTATGAAGGCTTTTGGAAAACTTCATCAAATAACGATATATTGATTGGTATGAAAACTGTTGATTGGTATGTAATTTTTTTATGAAGGAAAAGAAAATTTATTTTCTAAATTAGTAATATTTGATTAAAAAAAAGAGTAGCTTCCATCTCACCTGTACAAAGCTCCCAAAAATTCTATACAGTTTTTTGTACAACTTTCCCAAAGAGTCCAATAACAACTCGACCAAATTTTTTTCCAGCAAATCGGCTTAGCCTGAATAAATTCCATGGCATCTAAGAATACTAAGGTCCAAAACAACATCCTTCTATAAGTTTGATCACCACTGGTAGCGTCTTTTTCATGCCATTTCCTGAAAATTACTGCGACCATCCTCCTCCAATAACATTGTATTGTTGTCCTTTTGTGTTGCATTGTAATCTGTAATAGATCTTAGTTGAGTTTGCTGATTCAGTGGATTGTGGCTTTGGGCTCCTATGGGTTGAATCTCCCCATGCTTTCTTATCCCCATTCATGTCTCGATTCACATGAGAATTGGACTTTATTAAATTCCTAGTCTCTTCTCAAAAAATCATTTGCATTCAAATCTCACTCTCTTAATTTGGTTTATATAAATCGTATAAGCATTAGAGAGGCTTCATGCAATGGTATCTTCCCTCTTCCTATGGAAATGGAATGTGTGACACTTATCTAGCTCTTGTAAAGCAATAGCCTAACCACGGGTTGTGAAAGTAATGCCAACATTGGGCATGTTATCTGCAATATATGATGATGTTTCTAAGATCAAGTTGTTTGAATGCAGAAATACCTCAGATCTGCAAGGCCATTGTGTGATTTGCGTAGAACAATAGATCCATCTTTTTCATGTTGCAGGGTTCAAAGCATACAGTGAAATGCTCACGCCAAATTGAAGAATTAGTCTTTGTTGCAGTAACTTCTCAAATTGAATTTTGTTAAGTGTTCTTTGATTTTTTTAAAGGAGATACGTTTCACTTTTTTTCAAGTGACTTCTTAAAGGGTCTTTTTTTTTAAGGATTTCTAATAGTGATAATGTGGAGTATTTCAAAGGAGTGATAAGGTGTAATTTTATTTAAAAATTTTGTATTTTGAGTGGAGAGAGAAGTTGTGGATATTGTAATTTGGAGAGATAAGGAATTTTTTTTTATTTGTTTGTAACTTGGAGAGATAAGGAATTTTCTATTATTTGTAATATGGAGATATAAGGAATTTACTATTATTTGTAATATTTTTGGAGAAATAAGGTGTGAGAAGGTGTAAGAGTTATTTGTAAATGTTAGGGATAGTAAATTTTGTAATTTTTGAAGTAATAAGGAAATTCTATTTGTAATTTTTTATTTGGTGAGATAGGAGTGATATTTTAACTCAAAGTAATTTTTTCACTTTGACGGAGGTGAGATTAGTCTTTTGAGACAAATTTGCAAGAGCATTGTAAGTATTCAAATTTTGAAAGTTTTAATTGTAAATACTTAAGAGAAATTGACTAGAGCCAAGTGCAAAGCTCAACCATTTTTCTCCTTCAACGACTATACAAGGGTCAAGGCTGTAGAAATTCCCACTGTAGATCAATAGATTATGCAATAGACTAAAGAAAAATACAAGATCTACTTCTACAACAAACTTTGCGGAAGCTTAATCGGATATGAGCAAGATTAATGAGAACACATATAACTTAGAATGAGAAATCAATCACACATAACATAGAAGAAATAACCCGGGGAAAGCCTCAACCTAAATCCCCAATCTCTATATTATCATACAAGTGGAAATATTGTTTAAGTTACAAAAAGAATCAGCTCTCAAACTATCCTGCTCTCTCTACAATGAAAAAACACTGCTCATAGATAGTCAAAGGCTCTCACAACCTTCTCCTCTGCCCTCCAAACCTCCTATTTCCTTGTGCAGTTTTTCCTGGGGTCCAGTGCTTCTACTTGTGTGAATTCCCACCTCACACTACTTACTTGGCTCAGAAATAACTGTACAAACCTAAAGGAGATAATTCCTTCTACATGGATGAGTTTCCTATATAGGAAAAATCCACCAACTGATAGCACACTATCCCTTCCTCTGATCTCAATTGGGTCTCTAACTGAACTGACATTCATGAGTTATTTATTATAGAATATTCAGTTATCTGAAGTGCAGCAGCTACATGCATGCATGCATGCATTAACTAACTGAACTCAAAATTAATTCAACAAACTGTTTGAACTAATCTAACTAGACTTGACTCAGTTAACTGAGCCAACTAATTACAACTCATCCTTATCTCTTTAACTAAGGGATAAATTCCTCAATTAATGGGATAATTGTTGCATGTCCTCACATAGACTTCATGTTTGATTTTCTACAACTAATTAACTCAAGATGAATTAATTAATTATTTTTCAAACAGCTGCTGAGACCAAATTCGAATTTTACTTCTCAATTTTAGTTCAGGGGCTAACTAAAATTGGAATCCATCTCGAAAAGCTATTTATAGCAATGCTATTTTTAGCACTTCCATTTTTCATTCCTTGTTGCTAAGTCCAACACTGGTACCTTAAATGCTATTTATAGAAATGTTCTTTTCAGCACTTCTATTTTTAGCATTTCTTGTTGCTATTTCCAACACTCCCTCTCAACAAGAAAGGCATTCAACTCGAACCTAATCTTGAACCTTTGGAATGTTCTGCATGCAACACTTCTCCCAAGTTTTATTGCTTCAGAAACTCTATAAACAAAAAAAATATCGCAATTGACCTCCCTCTTGTTGTAGATCTAACCCAAAATATATGAAAATATAAATAAACCCAAGAATAACAAGATCTGAATAGATAGAAATGCTTCTTTATTATCAAACCCT
>APFE031075375.1:0-27183 GCA_000404065.3 Pinus taeda | reverse complement strand
GAACTAATCTAACTAGACTTGACTCAGTTAACTGAGCCAACTAATTACAACTCATCCTTATCTCTTTAACTGATGGATAAATTCCTCAATCAATGGAGAAACTGTTGGATGTCCCCACATAGACTTCATGTTTGATTTTCTACAACTAATTAACTCATGGTGAATTAATTAATTATTTTACAAACAACTGTTAAGATAAAATTTGAATTTTACTTCTCAATTTTAGTTCAGGGACTAACTAAAATTGGAATCTATCCCGAAATTCTATTTATAGCAAAACTATGTTTAACACTTCCATTTTTCATTCCTTGTTGCTATGTCCAACACTAGTACCCAAATTGCTATTTATAGCAGTGCTATTTTTAGCATTTCTTTTTGCCATTTTCAACACTCCCTCTCAACAAGAAAGGCATTCAACTCGAACCTAATCCTAAACCTTTGGAATGTTCTGCATGAAACAATTCTCCCAAGTGTTGTTGCTCCAACAACTCTAGAAACAAAAAAAATCTCCCAATTGACCTCCCTGTTGGGCTAGAAACATCCTCTGATGTTGAAGCTTCCTTTGCCGCTGACCAGTGCTGCCTCTATGACCTCTGATCTGCTACAACACTCCATGCATCTTGCACCATTGCACACCTCTCTATGCCATCCTACACTGGTGCAAAAATCCTATGCCTCTCGCATTGTTGCAACCTGTTAGCTCTGAACTATGTTGGGATTCCTGCACTGTAGCTCTCTTTGCCGTTCCATCCGCATCTACCTCTACCCACTCAACCAGTCTTGCTACTCCTCGTTGGGGCTCCCATAGAAAGGTCTAATCAAAGAGGTTGGGTACCTCAATGATCCTGCCCCTATTCCAGACTTCTTGGGACTGTCACTCCACATTACCCCACCTCCGACCTGGAGGTCTGGATGCATATGATCCCTTTGCCCACTTGGCTCGAAATTCCCCCCTCTTGGAGGTCTCTACATGAGTGGATGCCTCCACTCCATCTCCTCTCGTCTTCCCCAGTTGTGGCTGCTCCACAACCTCCTAAAGCTGCTTCACCAATCGTGGCTCCTCCACAATCATCTGAGTCTTTTCCTGTGGCTGCATGCTGAGAGGTAATGTACTCTCCCTCTCAACCACCAAGTCTCCAACAATTTCCTTGCTCCTCAAGGCTTTGCATGCATCTTGAACCTCAAGAGCATACAGGTTCTTGACTTGTGAACCAATCTGCTTCACCTGTCTCGTGGTGATGTGTCGAAGGAAAACCTTTCCCTTACTGAAGACTACACCATAGCCTTTGTCTTCCAACATTGCGATCGACACCAACTTTTTTCTCAGTCCTGGTATATACTGGACATCAGTCAAGGTAATGCGAGCTCCATGATCCCTCTGAAAAACAACCGTGCCTATACCTGAGACACTATACTTTTCATCATTACCCATCGTGATCTGCATCTGGAGATCCTTCTCCTCCGAGGTACTGAACAAACTCTTATCGTCGGTCATGTGGAAAGAAGCTCCACTGTCAAGAAACCAACCACATCCCACCATGGATTAAACCATGCATGCGAAAAGTGTGAAATCCAACTCAAACTCTGAGGCCAGTGCCTTACCTTCTGGTCATTCCATGGATCCATTCTTGGATTTCCTCAGTGGACAATTTGTAGCAAAATGGCCCACTTCATGACAATGAAAGCATCGCACTTTTTATTTGTCAAACTTCTTCCCACCATAGGAAGAACTCGATTTGGGATGAGAATCCTTCTCCTTCCCTTTCTTTGCCTTACTTGCTAAGGCACAATTTTCTTCATCCTCCTTGGATGATGAAGATCCATCTCTGGTGCTTCTTCTTATCTCCTCCTGCATAAGATCTGACCAAAGTCATTCCTAATCTGGCAGTTTTTCTCTTCCATTAACCGAGTCTTGGTAGCTATGCCAGCTCTTAGGAAGACTGAGGAGTGCAGGACTCACCATGTCATCATTGGTTGTCATGATCCCTACACTTCCAAGCTCATCCCTGCAGGTGGTGAGCTTGTTCAGATAAGTAGAAATCATGTCGCCCTTTTCACACTTGATTTTTTGAAGCTTGTCTTTCAATGCCAGCTTCCTTTGATCATTGCTGTTCTGATATAGATCTTTCAATTTTTTCCAAATCAAAAACAGTGTCTCCTTCCCATAGAGACTTAAGACTATGTGGTCTCGAACTCCCTCCAGAAGGATTCTCCTTTTTCTAGCCACACATTTCTTCCATTCTGCCAATTGAGCAGCATCATTCAGCTTGGGGACTTCTTGATAAATGAAGTCCTTTATACCGTTATCCTCTAATACTGCTTCCATGCAATCCTTCCAGGTTATATAATTCGAGTTGCCATCAAGGGCATACTCGAGTCTTAAACCACTGAACATCATTGGTGAAAATGAGATGTGATAAGAACTCGATTTCTATATTTAGGAACCCCAAACTTCGAAATTCTCCCTTCTTATATATGTTCTTCGCCTTAATCACCTTTGCTCTGATACCATGTAGAAATTCCCACTGTAGATCAACATATTATGCAATATACTAAAGAAAAATACAAGATCTACTTCTACGACAAACTTTGCGGAAGCTTAATCGAATATGAGCAAGATCATTGAGAACACATATAACTGAGAATAAGAAATCAGTCACACATAACACAGAGGAAATAAACCGGGGAAAGCCTCAGCATAAAACCCCAATCTCTATATTATCATACAAGTGGAAATCTTGTTCAAGTTACAAAAAGAATTAGCTCTCAAGCTATCTTGCTCTCTCTGCAATCAAACAATACTGCTCATAGACAGTCAAAGGCTTCTCCAAACCTTTTCCTCTTCCCTCCAAGCCTCCTATTTCCTTGTGCAGTTTTTCTTGGGGTCCAGTGCTTCCACTTGTGTGAATTCCCACCTCACACTGCTCACTTGGCTCAGAAATAACTGCACAAACCTGAAGGAGATAATTCCTTCTGCATGGATGAGTTTCCTATATAGGAAAAATCCTCCAACTGATAGTACACTATCCCTTCCTCTAATCTCAACTGGGTCTCTGACTGAACTAACATGCATGAATTATTCATGAGAGAATATTCAGTTATCCGAAGTGCAAGAGTTACATGCATGCAAGCATTAATGTACTGAACTCACAATTAATTCAACAAACTATTTGAATTAATCTAACTAGACTTGACTAAGTTAACTGAGCCAACTAATTACAACTCATCCTTATCTCTTTAACTGATGGATAAATTCCTCAATCAATGGAGAAATTGTTGCATGTCCCCACATAGACTTCATGTTTGATTTTATATAACTAACTAACTCATGGTGAATTAATTAATTATTTTACAAATAGCTGCTAAGATCAATTTCAAATTTAACTTCTCAATTTTAGTTTAGGGATTAACTAAAATTGGAATCTATCCCGAAATGCTATTTATAGCAAAGCTATTTTTAACACTTCCATTTTTCATTCCTTGTTGCTATGTCCAACACTGGTACCCGAATTTCTACTTATAGCAGTGCAATTGTTATCACTTCTATTTTTAGCATTTCTTGTTGCCATTTTCGACAACTACATGGGAACAACAATATATTGAGGGGGGTGAACTAATAACAATAAGGGGTTACACTAGTAGTATAGAGACCTAACATGCCCCTCTCCAAAAAGTGTTGTCCTCAATGCTTGAGTAGTTATGGATGCTTCTATATAAAATTCTTGTCCTCCCATGTGGAATCTTCAGCGGGTAAGTTCTTACACTTCATGATATACTCTGAAATTGATCGAATTCATAGCTGTCAGGTTCTTGTTTCCGTGAATGCTTCGGGTTCTAGTATGATTTTTCCTTCCTTGTCAAGTTCTGATAATATTGTTTGAACTGGGATCTTGTCACTTATAAACTTCTTTAAGCATGAAACATGGAACACCGGGGGCACTTGAGAAGATGCATGAAGCTCGAATTTGTATGCCATAGTAACAATCTTTTGCAACACCTTGTATGGACCATAATACTTTGGTGATAATTTATGATCCTTCTTAGCTTGCTTGAGGGACATTTGTTTGTATGGTTGTAGTCGTAGAAATACCCAGTCACCTACATCAAAACTTCTTTTGCAGTGATATTGATCTGCGTGTCATTTCATTCGATTCTATGCCAAAGTGAGGTTATCCTTTAAATGTTGGAGAACTTGTTGTTGATGCTTGATGTGATCTTTCACTGCTTGAACCTTTTTCTTCTTGATATGTCCTTCTATCTTGAGAGTTTGAGGAGTGGTAATTCCTACCAATGCATTACAAGACATGGTCAGATTCATTTCTTCTTTCTCTGGGGTTAGTTCCTAGTGAGTATCCTTTTCTTTTAACGTTTCTTGATCCTTTTCTTCCTGATATTTCAATGCTTGAACCTTATCCTTCTTGATATGTCCTTCTATCTTGAGAGCTTTAGGGGTGGTAATTCCTGCCAATGTAGTACAATATATGGTCAGATTCATTTCTTCTTTCTCTAGGGTTGGTTCCCAGTGTATATCCTCTTCTTTTGACGTTTCTTGATCCTTTTCTTCCTCCTCTTCACAATCAATGTAAAATATTTTGTTCTTAGCACACTTATGACCTTTAGTGTATTTTCTATCACCACTGTAATAAAGCCCTTTTTCTCTTTTTTCTTCCAATTGTTGTGGTGTAAACTTTGTAGGTTGTGGAAGGTTAGGAGAAAAAACACTTGCATATTTATAGTTGTGAGTGGTAGGATTCCTTGTTTATATAATTCTGCTTTCAATTGCCAACTTAAATGCCTTCTCCAATGTATCAGGTTCCCAAAGATGAACCTCATGTTGAATGTTATCCTTTAACGTCCCCATGAAGACATCAATCCTTTGCTTCTATGGGATATCATTTACCCTTATATTCAATTTATGGAAGTCCTCAATGTGGTCTTCCATTGAACCCTTTTGTTTGAGATTTATCAATTAGTTAAAGAAGGTGTTTCTCTTTGTATCCTCATAATGTGCTATCATTTCCTCCGTGAAAATTGACCAAGCGACAAGTGGTTTACGAGAACAAAGCCCTTTATACCATAAAAATTGATTCGATTCTAAATATAAACATGCAATAGGTACCTTTTGTAATATTTGTACATCATGTAGATCAAAATATTTTTCCATATGTAGTATCCAATTTACCGAATCCTTGCCATCAAACTTCCTCATATCTCCTTTTCTTGATTTTAGTAGCTCGATCTTGAAATGACTATAAATCTATAATTTCGGATCTCCAAGGTCTGGAATTGTGACCTGCAGTAGCCCTTTGCATCCTCTTTCCAATTCCACTAGTCTGATCGAAATTGGATTCTCCAAGAAAGAGTTATGCCCAACCTCCCAATATGACCTTCGTATATACTTTTTCAGTAGAGTGAACTTGTACGAAGTTCCATGTGTCACTGTTTCGACCTTCGGACCTGAAACTAATATACAGAAAACTCCATGCTGTCCTATTTCTGTAACTTCTAACGAAATTTCAATATGATACTCACAGAAAAAGTTATGATGATTTTCCTAAGGTCACCTGCATGGGATGTAATTTGGGAGCCTGCATAAACCCTAAATTTCTTGAATTGTATATACGACAATATAGCGAAATAGGATTTGAAATTCAGGCCTGAGCTTCACCCAGATTTTGGCTCAAATGGGTTTTTATTTTAGAGTTTGAAAATTTGTAGAAAAACAATTATAGCGAAAATTCCACGATGACTTGTTTGAGATGGAATTCTGGAGCTTGCAATAACCCTAACGTCCTCAGATCATATCTATGAAAATATAGTGAGACAAGCTCTAAAATCTAGACTCGAGGTCCAGTGAGACTTCGGCTCAAATGGGTTTTTTTGTTAGCTTTTGACACATCTCATAAAAACAATTATAGCGAAAATCCCACAATGACATTTTTGGAGCAGAAAAACCCTAGAATCCAAAGCTCTGATACCAAATGTTATGAAACCAGCTCACAAAAATATAGAAAAGATAGGTCAACGCCTTAGAGATCAGCCTCTTTGAGGGGGAAACCTCCTTTACATTACACAAATGAACAATTCTTGGATGATACAAATGACAAGACATGCTTTCTATATATAGGAGTCTAAGGGGTCATAATATAATTAGAGCGGACATAATAATAATAATGTAAGGGTACAATAATAACAATAGTGGGCTTCTATGGGGCACAATAATAACAATATGGGGAATACATGGGCACAACACTATAATAAGGGGGTTGCACTAATAACAATAAGGGGTTACACTAGTAGTATAGGGACCTAACACAAGTGTTTCTGAATGAAAAGAAAATAATTTTGCACCTCCAGTCTCTAGAGAGTGAATATTCAGGTTATCATGCATGTTGTATTAGTCTAACTTCTTTCATGGAATCAAATTTTCTTTTCCCTGTTACTAAACATAGACTATTCCTTCTAACTCCAACAAGTTTCACTATTAAGAATCTAATTTTCTACCTTTTTATTTTACCATTTAATCTAACAAGAAGTACATAAAATAAATGTATCAAACATTATTTCTCCTATTCCATGTCTTTACATGAATCACAAAATTTCTGCAGTATTTGTTCTTTATTACTTATGTTGTAGTAAAAAAATTAAAAATAGTGTACTTCTCGATAGTTTTTCTTTGCTTAAAAAAATAAACACATAAGTACCCCAACTATAAGTATTGACTTGAAATAGCTATTATGGGAAATTGATAGTTAAATACTTGGATCCTCCCAACCATGACACAACAAAAACAACTTGTTCCCCCAAGCAACCAGGCTTGCAATTATTCTCTCTGAGTTCTTTCTTTTATTTTGTCTCTCCAATTTTGCTACCATAAATTGTGAGACAAAAGCAAGTAAAAATTCTTAGATATTATCCATCTACCACAATTTTTGGTGGTTACTAACGGCCTCCACCTCACCAACAAGTGGCATGTAGTTGTTTGCTCATTAATGAGCTTATGTTCCCCACTCTTGAAGATAACTCCCTATCTTCTAGGAACATTTAATTGGCCAATATCTTAATTCCAAAATTAAATCTAATAATCCAGATTAGATCCTAGGACTTGTTGATGGATAATAAACATTTCCCAAATGAAATTGTAGATTTTTTCTTTTTTCTTTTAGCCATTAATTTCCTAGATTTTATTTATTCATAAATAAAACATAGTTACAACTTTACAACAACAAATTTACAAACAACTATCAACAGTAAGAATTACTGATGATTAAAATGTCTATATGTATTTTAATGTAACGTACTTAACCAAATTTAAACCTATGCACATTTAATTACAATGAAATCATTAAGCTGAGAGATATCACAAGACTAACATGCCATTTATCATATCAATCAATTTCCATGATTTTTCCAACAAGATCTATAAAAATGGGTTCTCTTCTCACATGGCCAAACCATATAACAAGTCACATGGTTAATCTATGATATATGTTACCAAAACATCTTGTGCTAAACACCTGCCAACGATTTGCTATACATGTAGCTAGCGAAAGTGGTAAAGTGTTGCCAAATTGGTTCTTCGGCTTCTAGCAGACTTCACTATGTTTTCCACTAGACTTAGCTACAGTAATATATATATATATATGTATATATATGTATGTATGTATCTTTCCATTCACCCTTGGCCAATCCACAAAATGAAACTATAACATACATGTTACATTGAATCAATTAAACCACCTTGGCCATAGAGTTACATCACGTCAACAACATCCAATGATCAAAAACAACAAAATCATAATAAAAAACCTTGGATCATAACCATAAGACCACAAATAATCTCTGATTTCAGACTTTTTGCATTTTAACTTTTGAATCAGAGGTCCAAATACTATTAAACAAAATTTCTTTATGTAGACCACAAACTTGAATCAATTCATTCACTTTTCCTACTCCAACCCATGATTGTATGGATATATATAATCATGAGGTGGTCCCATGGCTTGAAAGTCGACCATATGACCAATTCTCTAAACCCAAATCCTATCGTTGGTACTTTGGGTTTAACCCCATATGACCATGCCACATGACTTGGTTCCTAGGTCACTGGTTGTTTTCTTGATGATGTCATTAGAACACATAGCAACCTATGAGGGGTGCCACATGTCGCTTTTTTGGGCCCTTTTACCAATCCAAATTGGCCATTTGTCATTACCGCATGGTAGCCCTTGGTGGTGCCATGCTAACATGTTGGGTGTCACGTTGACTGTGATGATATGCCACTGGTCAATTTTTGATAGGTCCGTGTCACTATCTAATAAAACTCTTGCACGTGTCACTATTTGGGTGGTCCAACAATGATGGTTAAACCTCATGCAACTTTTCCCTCATCAGATTGTTGAAATGTTGAAGGTGCCATAGATCAATATGAAACATGCATTATAGTTAACTGTGTTAAATAAAGCACATTGTCATGTGACCAACACCATTTATTTGTCCTAAACTTGCACACTTTTTAACCTTTTACTAATTTGGGTTTGGCCCTATAGGTTTCCCTTGCAATTTGACCCAATCTAATGTTAATTTTGAACTGGCCATAATTTCTCATTCGGGAGGATTTATTTGGAACATAATATACCATTGGAAAGTAAACAACGAGCTCTATAAAACCATGTTAGTCATAAAAAAAATTGAATAACTTCAAGCACCCATATCCACATGCAATGAGATAATGAAAAAGTTCAAGCTGTCATATCACCTCACAAAGTGTAGAATTTTCTCTACAAATCAGCTAGCTCACTGATATCATGTAGAAATTTCATCTGCAGATCACCTGGTAATGCAATGTACTAAAGAAAAACACTTGATCTAATTCTACAACCGATTTAGCGGAAGCTTAATCGAACATGAGCAACATCAATAAGAGCACATATAATTGATATGGAGAAATCAAACACACATAACACATAAGATATAACCAGGGGAAAGCACTAGCCTAAAACCCCATCTTTGTATTATCATATAAGTGGAAATATGTCTGGATTACACAAAGCCTTAGCTCAGAAGCTATCCAGCTCTCAGTACAATCCATTTGTTGTTCATAGACAATCAAAGGCTTCTCACAAACCTTCTCCTCTGCCCTCCTATTTCTATGCACATTTTTCCTGGGTCCTCCAACTACAACCTGTGTGATTCTCACCTCATACACAACACTAAGCTCTGAAATAACTACACAAACCTGAAGGAGATAAATCCTCATCATGGATGAGATTCCTTTATAGGAAAAATATTCATCCAATTGATAGTACACTATCCCTTCTCTGATCTCAACTGGGTCTTTGTCTGAACTACCATGCATCAGTTATCCATGAGAGAATACTCAGTTATCTAAAAATAATAGTTGTCACATGCATGCAAGCATCAACAAACTATATCTCATTAATTTAAAAACTTGTTAAATTAATCTAACTGAACTTGACTAAGTTAAACTAAGTCAACTGATCCTCTCAATATATAACTCATCCTTAATTCCTCAATTAGTGGAGAAAATCAAGGACACATTCCCCAACCAGTGGAGAAATTATCCCATGTTCTCACAAAGACTTCAAGTTTGATTTTTCTTAACTAATTAACTCATGGAGAATTAATTAATTAATACTCAAACTGCTGGTAAGACCAAATTCGAATTTTGCTTCTCATTTTAGACCAGGGACTGTCTAAAAATAGGAATCCAACTTGAACTACTAAAAATCAAACTTCTATTTTTAGCACTTCCATTTTTCATTCCCTGTTGCCCAATCTAGCACTGATTCCCAAACTGCTATTTTTAGCACTTCTATTTTTAGCAATTTCTTGTTGCCAATTTTCAACACAAAGAGTCTTGTTGTTTCTTTGATAATCAAGGATGGTCCTATTGCTACTGTTCCATACACCCCTTTGATGTCAATTTCATCTTGTTGTCATCAATGAAACAATTATGTGAAACAACTTGTATAGGCCAATTTTTGGTAATACAGAGTCCGATGATAGCTATATTTCATTTTCCACTTCCCTCTTGGGTGGAAACCCTTTAGGCTCCTAAAACAAATCCCTATATTCCTAGTAACTCTTCTAATTGTTTTTTCTAATTCTTATTACACCATTCCAGGGATGCCTTACCTCTTATTGGCTCTTCTACAAACTGATTTTCTCATAAAAATAATAGAATATCCTTCTTGTTAGAATTGATCAATGTCTTGGCTTCGTTGGCACTTACCAATGAAAATTTTGAATTGCCTTTGTGCACATTGATGGTGAACGTTTTTATATCCATGATGAATGGGTACCAGTTGGATTTCCGCATGAATATTACATCCCACATATACATGTAGGGACTTCTAAACACCACTCCACGTAAATCAAGGAGAACTGCATCTAGTTCTACTTCATCAATAAAATCAACACTTACAACAAATCTAATTTTTCATTGTTTTGTTGCCTTTAAATATGATCCTTATTTACTTATCCCAATGATATGGGCTTGGATGATCATGGAATTCCAATCCCAATTTGTTGGATGACTTTGCTGTAATGAGATTCACCTATGATCCTGAGTCAAATAAAACATCAATATTTTTCTTCTTGACTTGTATCTTGACGTGGAAGAGTTTGATATTTTACTTCTCTTCCTATTTCTAAAGGCTACTTAGATTTACCTCCTTATTTACTGACCTATAGAAAATCTTCTCATCCACATTTGAGCTACTTTCAACCTAGTTGCTCGAATAAGTGGCCATGGGATTCTTCTTCTTTTTATCTTTATTTTTGTTCTTTGTGTTAAGCTCTAGATGCAACTTCAAACACTTCTCCTCTATATGTTTTTCAATATTAGAATCATTTGCAGTGGTTGTTCGGGTCTTTTCATTGGTCTTCTATGACTGTTGTCTTTTCATCTTTTCCCCCGTCTCACTTCTCCTTCACATCCTTAGAAGCATCTTGTTTCTCCTGCTGCTTTGATCCATTTGAATGTCATTTCTTCAGGCCTATGTTCTCTGGTTATGTTTCCAACACACAAGCCTCATCCACTGATTTAGGCTCGAATACCATCACTTACTTCTATAGATTGTTGTGTAGACCCCCAAGATACTTGAGGAGTACATCTCAGGTTTTTGGGGAGATACCCAAGATTATGGACATATTTCTAAATTTCATGTGTCATCCTGCACACTCTGCCCTTGCTTCTATGTCAAGTAGTGCCACTGGATCCATCGGTCCTCTATGTACCTAATAGGGTAAAATTGTGACTTTATGAGTGTTATACCACTTATTTGTAACAACATTTGTTTATGTGAAATTATGTGAAAATGTAAAATATGGTTGAGGTTGAAGAGTGGACACAAATTCAGTGCCTGAATAGGAGGAGTTACTTGTGCAATGTTTAAACCCAAGCCAAGCCACTTCATTTATTCCCATACCTATATCCAGGAAAAATAAAATTTTCTATTGGTGAAAGCATTAAAATTGTGTATGGGGTTCCTAAGTGAAGGATGAGACCATACTATTCCTATTCTCGTGGGACGTGTTGAGGAAGTCAACATGAAAGAGAGGGATAAGAGACAAGGGAGGTGAAGAAAAATAGGTCAGACAAAGGCATGTAAAAGAAGAAAAAATGCAAGAGAGGTTGCAAAAGAGAGGATAAATGGTAGTAGGAGAATGCAAGCGAAGCATATGTGCAAGATCAGGGAGTGCTCAGGGTAACAACATTGCAGAAACCCTTTGTGGTGTGATTGGGAAATATTTCCTTGCATTCAGGTGTAATCCAGTGCATGTATTGGTGTTGTATTTGGTTGAGAAGGCTCAGTGGAGATATGGATTCACTTAGTGCTTTCCTTGGGCCTAAAAAGCCATCATTAAAGTGATATTATACTCCTACATTGAGCATACTTTCACTAAACTTTGTGTGAATCCCTATGATTTATGTTTGAGATATAAAGATAGTCATTGCAGTGCTAATGGACTAGAAGTAATTGATAAACCACTTGGATAGTGGACTCATATTGATTATTTGTTTGACTAATTATAGGTGTGAATTCCCTTGAGCACTTAACTCGTTAGACTATAAATTTGACTCGGGGGTGATTAGCTACAGGAAAGATTGCAATGTAGTTGACCTATGGTTGGGTGGAGAGTGGAAGTCCCTCCTTTAGTTGCCAACCATTTCAAGCTATTCAGATAAGTATTATTTGTTATGTATGTTATATTACAGGCTATGATATGCTTTATTGTGCTTATGAATAATGATTAATCCTATGTCATTTATGTAAGAATGCGTAATTCAGTATCTAATCGTGGTTGAACAACTAACTGGTATATATATGGTGATTATGAGTTTCTTGATTTACATGGATTCAACCTTCTTAGTCATTTGCAGGTGTCTGATATGTCCCTAATTGATGATCTAAAATCATTGCTGATTAACTGTGATTTCATAAGTTTCAATTATATTTATATAGTTATAATTATGGGGAACCCATTGTTGTGACCGTGTTTGTGGGTGATCTCATTACTAGTTCAATCTATGTGTTGTGTGTATGGATTAGTTATACCTTAGAAAGGTTGATGGGAACTTTGTGTGATCATAGTGAATGATTTGGTTTATATTCCTTCATGATCATGATAAATTTATGGATTTATGTGTTACTATTATCCTAATGGTTTACAAAGTTATTTACATAAATATGCATGGTTTCTTGATATGCTTCAACTAACCTGTTATGGTATGTGATTTCTATAATATAACACGTTGTGAATATCATATTTAATTTCCCTGTTGAAGGTCGTAGATTCCCTCTTGAGAGAAGAAAATAATCAAGATTATGAGGAGCTTGGAGGCCTTTGTGTTTACTAATATGTTTATAAAGAGCAGAGTTATATTCATAGTTATGTAAGACTGTGTGATGTGTTTAACTAGATTGTTGTAGTGTGTGATTTCCATTGTTTAGTATGTTATGGATATTATGGATCTCTATCTGTTTAAGGTTGTTGATTGTCTTTCCTAGTAAAGGAATGAGAATGATGAAATGTATGATATATTAGTGGTTTTGATAGTGTTTTTTGGGATGTATGTTGTGGTTTGATATGATGCTACTATGTCTAAGTTTGCCAATTAGTATTAGCTATGGCTTAGTTTGTTTGAGTGCCTAATAGTTGGCATGTTGATAGGTCCATTAGTGGCATTATGGCTATGTATAATATTTGGAATGTTCAATGTTTGGATAAGGGTTATATCTATGTAAAATGGGTGTTTTGAGAAATCCCTTGCTTTAAGAAGAGCCTTGGGAAATTCCATTGAAGTTCTTATATCATCTAAGTCTAAGTATTGAGGAAATAAAATTGTATCCAACTCCAGATGGATTTTGGTAGGGCCATGCACCTGGGTCGAATGCACTTTAGGTTTGGAGGATTATAGGCATGAACCCTAGATGTGATGCGATTCATATATTAGGAGTAGAACTTATCCAAAGTGGGGCCCATTTGGAGAATTATCAGTGAGAGGACAGATTACTTTGTGAGTGAAGTTCGTATCTGGGTAATCTTGGGGTAAGGAAGGGTGCATGTTCACAAAAACCTTGGATGGTGGTCCATGACCAGATACACTTATGGAACCATGTGAGATACCGAGATCCAATGGTCTAGGGTTCTAGGGAGGTTTCCACTTTGGAATTTTTTTCCGCACTCATATCTTTCCAAAGAATGGATATAGCATGAATTCATTAATTTTCATGGTGGGGGTCGACCCTTATGGGATCCAAAACCTTGAGTCCATGTGAGCACCACATAGGTTTTGTGGGTGAGATAGAACTATCTGTGATGATGTGGTAGGGCCATGTGGGGTACACACATGGGTGCTGATGCATAAAATGTTGATTCGCTAAAGTTGAAAGAGGAAAAAATTTCAATCCGAGAGTTGGATTGAGATAAAAATGATATTGTTGGAAATATCTCGATAGCAGGATAAGATGGTGATATCAAAAATTCATTTCACAAGCTTTGAAGAAAGAGTATTTTTGTAACCCCATCTTCATAAGTAGACAACGTAGGTGAACTTAATTAAAAATGTAACACCTCCCACAACTCGAGAAGTTTAAGGGGGTGGAAGGAAGAATTTCATTAGTCACTAGAGGATCTCTCTCCAACCTTAAGGTCTTGGTATGGCTTTCCCACTAGACCAAGGCATTTCCCTCTAATTTTAGCCATGTGAATGAAACCTTTTGTTCCTCCTCTATATGATGAATGTTGAAATAGACTTCTAATTTCTTTAATAAGTGATTTAACTTTAGTGCACCAATATCACCATGGTATGGCTTGAATCGACCTTTGATTCCATTTTGAATAGGGACTGTGAAAGGTTCACGACACTTGAACTAGGTTGATCTCTTTTAGGTGCTTTCCTCAGCTGGTTCTCTATTTATTCTTGCTCTCTTGATCTCCCTTCTAATCTATCCTTTGTGTTAGAACCCCCATCTTCTATGAATAGCCAAAGCTTATTGCTAAGGGAAAACATGAGGAGATTCACATCACGACTTATATTTTCAATTTATGCTTCCAACTACAAAAACCTCACCTCTACATGATTAGGATGGTTATTCAACAATTCATGGACCATGAATAGTTTTTTTTTTACTTTTGGATTTGGCGATATAGATCCTCTACAAATCTCCACAATATACCCAAAGAATCCTAGAGCTGAGACACATATGATTAGTAAACGTATGATATACCTTAGCTTAAGAATTTCATTGTAATTACATGTGTATAAGTCCACTTTTGATTTAGTATGCTACATTAAAAGACAGATATATATATATATATATAAATTAATATATATATATATATAAATATAATTATATATTAATTTTAGAATCTATGATAATAATAGTGACAATTATTATTGTAGAGTTGTATTTATGTTTTATTTTATGAATAAAAACAAGAACTGGGAAAATAATGGTTTAAGTATAGATGGATAAAAGAGGAAAATGATGCAATTTATTTTTAGAAATTATTTTATCCATAAACAAGTCCTAAGAATCTAATATGGGTGGTTATATTTAATTCTGAAATTATTATATTGGCCAATTTAATGTTTCTTAGAAGACAAGGAGTCATCTTCAGAAGTTGGAAACAAGAGCTCATTAAAGAGAAATTAACTACCTGCCACCTATTGATGAGGTGGAGGCATTTAATAACCACCCAAAGAGTGGTAGATGGATACTATCTCTGGAGTTTTTGGCTTTTGTCTCATAATTTTCCCAAGAGGAGAACTGAAGATATTGAAGAAAAGCATAAAGAAAAGCATGGAGAAGGATTGCATGCCTAATTGCTCGGGGGGGCCAACATGTGTTGTGTCAAGGTTGGGAGGAGCCAAGTACTTGAATCTTAGTTTCCCAAGAGAAAACTTTCAAGTTAGTGTTTCTAACTTTATTTTAGCATGCAAAATTGTTTACTCTGTTATTTTTTGGAGCTAAATTTTATTCTCTAAAAAAATGAAATGAAATGAATGACTTATTCGTTGAATATGAAGTATCATTCTTTATATTTTATTCTAGAATTCGAATGTTACTTTTTTTAACACGAAAGAGTACTGATTATATTAATTTACACCTGGTTGCAGATAAAAGTGGGACAATTACATTTTCATTACAATGCCAATGCTGGGCTTCATAAGCCGCAAGAGTACTCTGTCTAAACTAGCCCAATTTTTCTTCAACATTTCAAAACGGGACTGGACAACTACTATTATGCTAGTATATACTTCATGAAATTGTGATACGAGAAAAATACATTTAGAATGAGTTATTTAAAACATACCAAATCATCCGAGACTGTAGGACAGTTGAGGTCAAAGCCACAACTTTCTTTGATGGCAAGGAGTTATGCTTGACAAGCTGAATTTGGAGGTCCTCAAGCATGCTTATGAGTGCCACAATTTTATCTTTGAGCTAGAAAATTTTCTTACTTTCCTCCACGTTCATCTCCTGCATCTCACTTGCTTCGATCCTTTGATTCTAAAGGAGAAAATGCAACTCGATGATGCCAACTCTTAATTCAACATTTCTCACTTGTACATGAACCACAAGCAGGGGGAGATTAAGTGGCCAAAGGAGGGAATTTTTCCCAATTGTGCATAGTGTAACCAGTCACCCTACCCGAGCATGGATGACGACATATCCAAGAACTAGAATCTATGGCAAATAACACAATGAGAACTTCCCCTGGGCTATTGGTCACTATCGAAGGCACTAAGAACAAAATATAATTCCCTGGCCAATTTCGTCGACTAGTCCAAACTAGAATTACCTACGGAAAACTCTCCCTATACTGGGGGTAGGGGCATGCCCCATCCACTGAGACCATCTAGTGGTAACTTGAACCTTCTTGAAGATACTTATCAATAACAACCCACAAGACAGAGCCAAACACGTTCACCATGCTGAATTTTGAACTATAACCCCACGATTTATAGACTGAGCCTAATAGGAGCCTCATACAATGAAAATAAGCAACCTGCATGCCTCCATGATCCCATAATGTTTCCATAATTACTCTATTATTCGAAGTGACCTTCATCTCACACATCTGATCCATTAAGCAGGTGAACCATATGATTTGCACTAGGAGGAGTAAACGCGACTCGCTCTTAGAGCGATTTCGCATGGAGTTCACTTAATCATTCTAGTAATGGACCCAAGTACGAGGGATGAAATGAAGATTTCCCACACTTAACCTTTCAACCATTCCAAGTGGCTTCACATGCACTGAAATTTGACTACCTCATGCTAGGGGAGGTTTGAGGGGAGGATTCAAACAAGTGCAGATGGAAGTTAAGGGAGGGGAAGCCCGATGGAGGCACGGAGGGAGGGTGAAGTGGGGATGGGGAGGGAGGGTGAAGTGGAGGCGGGGAGGCTTCACATGCATTAAAATTCATCTGCCTCGTGCTAGGTGAGGTGTGAGGGGAGGATTCAAACAATGGCAGATGGAAGTTAAGAGAGGGGAAGTGCAGTGGAGGCACGGAGGGAGGGTGAAGTGGGGGCAGGGAGGGAGGGTGAGTGTGACCAAGGGGAGGGAGGGTGAGGCCTTAGAATTAATTTCCATTTGCACCTTTCTTAGGAACTTTGGGGAGAGTACCATAATTGAGGAGATGAAATTTGACATAAAAATATAGAAAATAATTCTTAAACTTAGGGAATGGATAGGAAACCCTCAATTCCATTGACCATAATATGGCCTTCATTCATTTTTCAAAAATTATTGGCTTGTATATCCGATTCCATATTTAATCCTCTTAGTATATGAAAAAATTGTAAATTTTCAAAGGGAGGGAGCATGCCAAGGGTTATTTTGAGAATCTAATTGAGCTTGTTATTCTGGGCTGAAGAGTTGGAGCTCATGTGATTTATGACCAAGATTGAGTCACCCAAAATTTTCACTTCCTTAATTACCCTTTGATGAGATAAAATTAAACCCAAGATATAAGCCATATGCTTACTCTTGGTTGTTGGTCTTCATTCCCAAGCCCAAAGCATAATGATCAACTATTATTCCTTCGGGATTAATAAGAATCCCTCCCCCTCCTACCACTTGAGGATTTATTTTTGAGGCACCATCAAATTGGAGAATCCATAAATTAGATCTCTGCTTCAATTTAGCAAGCCTATCATGGGACAGATGGAGGATCTAGGGAGGGTGAGGGGAAGAGGTATTCACAGGATTTAGGGAGGGAGGGGGGAAAACCTACAGATTTATCCAAGCCATTTCTTCCAAATCAAGAGAAGGATCAACATATGAGCAGTGGAATTTGAACAAGATGAAAGAGATTTAAGGGTAGTGGTCCTGATGGGAGGACGAGAAGAACTAAAGATCACAATGTTTCTAGAAAGCTTGATTTTCCAACAAACATATTTAGGAAGTGAAATCTAGAGTTCATTAAAGGAGATTTTGGACTGAAGGGAGCCCACATAGAATTTGGGCCATGAGACAAAGAAGAGGGGGAGATCAGAAGGTCAATGGGTACTGTGGAGAAGTGGGCCAAGGGCCACAAACCAAACCAATTTTGAAAGTGGACACAAAAGGAAGAGATGAGTGATTTTTTCCTCCGAGTTCTCATAAAGGGGACATCTTGAGGGGCCAAAAAAACCCCTTTTCTGAAGGTTCTAAGCAGTGATAATTATTTTGTGGTAGAGTAGCCAACATAAGAAGTTTACTTTGGGAATTGCATTTGTCTTCCAAATTTTTCTCCATATTGAAGAATTTGGGGGAATTCTATCATTAAAATGTAGATGAGAGTAGCCTTCTTTGGCCGAGTAGGAGGAGCTCTTCCACCCCAACCTGCATACATTGATTGCACAATGAGGGTCAAATGATTAATTTATTTTTTAA
This sequence comes from Pinus taeda, assembly GCA_000404065.3. NCBI lineage: Eukaryota > Viridiplantae > Streptophyta > Pinopsida > Pinales > Pinaceae > Pinus > Pinus taeda. The sequence continues at coordinate 8,766 of APFE031075375.1, read as the reverse complement.
GGTATCCCAAATAAGGATCAAATGAGCCGAGATATTATCAAATTTTCATCCTCTCTAGAGGCCCAACCTATCCCAATTGGAAATTTGGTCCAAGTGGATGACTCCAGCCTACAAAAAATGCTCCATTAGAGGGAAGATTGAGGGATATAGACTGAAAGGTGGAAGCCCCAAAATCGGGTCTGACCAAATGTTGATCGAATAACCATTCCTTGGAATTTTGCAGAGATTACTCAAGATGAGAGCCGAAGATGACTAGAGGAGTTTCTATATAGGATAACCTCAAGATGATTCAAATTTATCTTCCTTGTTGTTATGTTGGTGAAAATATTTAGCTCTCATTACCTACACCCACCACTGCTCAGGCCTCGTTTTCAGTAGCCAGAAGAGTTTTTCCCCCTTTGCCAGATTGACCAAAGAGGGGTCACGGATTCTAAGTCCCCCATGATGTTTTTGCACTCTCATAGTCTTCCGATTTACCAAATGGATTTTTTTATTATCCTGCTTCCCTCCCTCCCATAGGGATTTTCTCATATATATGCCAAGATGATGAGAAACATACTTAGGTGCCTGGAGAGATGAGAATTGGTACAAGGGAATGACCAATAACATTGATTTCATGAATATTGTCCTTCCCACAATATTCAATCAAATTCCCCCCAATTCACAATTTTATTTTTGATTTTGTCTAGGACTCGCTCCCAGGCATAGGGAGCTGCCCTCCTTAGGAGTATTGGAATTCCTAGGTAATTGAAGTCCTTCCAATCCTGAACAGTCTTGAATCCCATAATTTCTTCAATCTTTTTGGCTTTTCTAAGGAGAGATGTTCCAAGTGTAGATATCACTTTTCCTATCATTTGTGGCTCCTCCAAAGGCACTGAGAAACTTGTCCAAATTAACCTTAAAGAATTTGAAAATCACCACTGAGGCTGCTCCTAACAGGATAGTGTCATTCAAAAACTGCTCGTGGTTGATACTTCTGATCCCCTCCTTATATCTGATGCCTGGTAATTTGTGGGTATCTCTTTCATGCTCAAGTGTTCTTCTCAACAAGTTTTCCATTACTATATAGAGAAATGGGGAGAGGGTGGAAGCCTTTCCTCAGACCCCTAGAAGCTCTAAAAAATCTTGCCACTCGGCCATTAATCAAAGGAGCTATCCATGGAGAAGAGATGGATAAGGAAACCCACTTTGTAAATTTTGCATCAAACCCTAGTTTCTTCATAACCTTTAATAGGAAACTATGGCTTACCCTGTCAAAGGAATTTTCCATATTCAGTTTAATTGCAATGCCTTGGTCCCCTCTTTTCCAACTTGAATCTATACCTTCCTAAAGAAGGATTATATTATCAAAAATTTTCCTGCCCGACTGGAATCCCCCTTTATTTACTAATACCAATATTGGTAGGATTTTTTTGAGTCTAGAGGAGAGTAGTTTCGAAATATTCTTATAGGAGACATTAGAATTTAGAAAAGGAGGAAGGGTTAGAGTTCTTAGGGATTAGGGCTAAGAAGGAAGTGTTAATACCTCCCCCCATTATGAATCTCTTGAATGAGTATCCAATCATATGGCACAAGTATTTATTGATAAATTCCTAGAAGTGATGATAAAAACTAGCAGAGAAACTGTCCGAGACAGAGGATTTGTCAGGCGGAAAGGAAAAGAAAACCCTTCTAATCTCTTCATCTCGCGGAGGGGTGATCAGGGCATTATACATTTATGAAGTAACCAAAGTGGGAAATTTTTCCAAGAGGAACTCCTCACTTTCTTGATCAATCTGAAAGTATTCATGGTAAAGATCCTGAAAATGTTCCACAACAACTTTCGTAATGTCCTCGAATTCAATGATTGTTTGCCCCCTATGCTGAATCTGGGATATGTTGTTTTTGCTTTCTCTGAACTTTTCCTGTTTATGGAAAAACTTGGTATTCCTATCCCCAATAGAAAGCCAAGTGTTTCTTGATGTTAGCCTCTAGTATTCTTCTTCTCGTCTGAGGAGGGTGTGGAAGGCCTTTAATATATTAGCTTATTTTTGGAATTCAATCTGAGTGACCTGGGAAACCTCAATTTTCCCTTGAATGGATGCCAAATGTTTTTTCATATCCTTGATTACATATTGAATTTCTGTTTTATTCTCCTTGATCCAATTTTGAATATCTCCATTTAGCCATTTGATTTTGGATTCCCAGATGGATATTGGGTTTCCCTCCACCCAAAGTGACAAAGAAAGAGAGACCATATAAGATAACTTATCTAATTATCTATGTAGTATTAATCAGTGCATTATTATTCCATTATTCATCAATGAAACAATAATTATGAGAAGTTAAGAAGCATATAGAACATTAACACACACAATCATATGAACACAAGGATTTTTAGGTGGAAACCCAATGTGGCAAAAAACCACAGCTTTTATCATCTCTATCTTATTATTTTATTAAAAATAATCTTCTTACAATCTCTTACTGGCACAAACTTTAACCACTACACAGGCTCCTACCTAAAGAAGGCTACAACATTCTCTCATTTTCCAGATCCCATTGGAAGGGAGCTACAATCCCCTTTTTGAAGACTACTATCCTCAAGTATTTGTGGATCACTTTTAGGAATGTTTCAAACTAGATCTACTCCCAACAATTTTGAAATCAACTACTCAAATACTGAATCATCAAATCTACTAATGTAACCAATACAACTAGATCAAAGTAGATCATAACAAATCATATCAATGCATAACCACTCATCACAAAAACCAACTGTTTCCACTGCAAACCCTAATCAAGCATGCATAAGATTGTATATGCTATTTTTCTTAATCATAACTGTATATGTACACACTTCTCTTGAAGAATACTCACATACGGATCTCAAAATATTGATAGTTGAATCTGAATCATTGTGCCACTGAATCAATCACCAAAAAATTATATTGAAGCCAACATAAATCACTAAACAAAATACAAATTATCACATAGTAGCATCATCAGTTAGTCAACTTCTAATTCGTAATTAGTTCATCCTAATCAGTACTCTCAAACAAAAATTATTATAAAATAGACTTCATTGACAAACAACAACAAATATAACAGAGCAAACCAACCATTATCATAAAATCCTAGTAGATGTATGTGAATCTTATAAATCACTTCTGCGTATGTGCACACTTTTCATACTTGACACTTGCGTCCATATATGTCCATATTGCAGAGTATATACGCGACTAGTCAGAAGAAGATCCACGTATGTACACAATCTCGCAGAGGACAACCAACATACAGATATGAAATCATTGAGTCAAGCTTTTGTTGCAACAACAAAATATAATTCACAACCCTTACTGTATCATATTCATGTCAGAGTATCATTAACATCATAGATCTATCACAGTTATATATTTTCAACAAGCAAATAAAAAAAAGTACATATGATACTATACTTAAGATTTTTCAGATCTGTGTCTTTTCCTTGCTCCTTGGTTCACACCTATTTTATATCAAATCATTCATAGAAAAAAAAACTTACACACCTAACAATTTGATCTCCATCTCCTTATATAACTTAGGCCTTAGCCAATACCTTAGGCCAATCCCTTAGTAATGTTGATGGTATTCTTTGATGGGATCAAATATCCATTTTCACACTCATTATGGTGGGCCAATACCATGGTAAAAACCCCTGGAATTGATAATACCATGGTATGAAAATTGTACGCGACTTTTCTTCACCATACCTGCATATGTATGTGACCTTTATTCACAGGACCCACATATACTTTCCAAACTTCACCTTTATCATTCCTCTGTCTCTGAACTGATATTCCTTTGTCTATCTCACCTATAGTATCTGCATAACCATCATGTTGACAGTTTTATAAAGTAAGTTTCCATCAAGAACAACACATTAGTCATAATGCCAACAATCTCCCCCTTTGGACTCGATGGCAACCACTTTGGTGTTTGGTCACCACTACCTGTAGATACTTATAAACACATCTGTAAACATACCAAGCTTCTCTCCAAGCATTCTTCTCCAAACACCAAGCTACTCTCTCCCTTTGACATCAAGGGCAAAGGGTTGCTGAATGAAGACTTATTTCTTCCTTTGTAGAGAGGATCAATGTTGGTCTGATCTGCTGAATATGAACATTGACCATACTCCCCTGAGCATATTTTGAATTGTTTGGAAGTTTTTAAAGGAAGTACATGACTCTATGACCCAACCAAATGTGACCTTACCTATCACCAAGGACTCATGCTTACATCAATCACCCAACACAACGGGGTTACATATTTGATTCAACATTACATCAAATGCCCAAAATAATGGGATTAAATACATAATTGACTTGACCCCAATAGCCTAAACATGACTAAGTATTATAGTGATTACATCATGGACCTTTACATCAAGAGACATATATGACACTTATGACCAAAATTAATGGCCTCCAAAGTGAGGTAGCAAGACCATGAGAGCCTTCAACAACCATCACATACCATATAGGATCTTGCATCATCATCATCATGTATCACCAACATATAGGATAACCAAGGACATAATCATAACTTTTTCATATGTAGCTCAAGAAAAATGGACATCATGCAAATTAAGTCATCATAAATCAACATAACATAATCAACTTCTTACGCAACAAATGTGTCATCATCCAAAACTTCAGCAACAAATATGTCATCAGCAACATCACCAATCATAGACATCATTATGTAACAAGGAATTATCAATAAATCATAATGCTAAAAATGCACTTCTAGAAATATCGAAAATGCTCCCCCTGAACTTGTGCCAACTACTCATTGCCACATATGATCACCTCCAATTCATAAATTAGTAAAGTCAAAAGAGCAACAACAACTCATTACCATCATAAGCCAATATCACTTCTTAGTAACATCTAAATATCAATAGATTATAACCAATCACAACAAAATCGAAGGGCCAAAGAAAAACATACTGCAATATACCACAACCTCTCCCTGAGACCGTCACACTATTTCTTCATCATAGAGAAACATACACTGCTGTCTAGAACCAAACTCACTTATATACACGAATGTCCTTCATGAGATCCATGTAAAGAAAGTAAACTGTAAAAATTTACAGTCTCATCACCCCTAAAGATGAAAGATTTTTCAAAATAATTAACAAAGTGATGAGGCAGAGACCACTCCTAGTTTCTGTCTGAGATATTCAAAGGAATCATGTGCAAGTGGCTTTATAAATATATTTACAACTTGTTCCTTTGAGCGGACATATTCCAATTTGATCCTTTTTCATGCACCTGTTCTCTTAGAAAATGATATTTGATTGGAATATGATTGATTTTTGAGTGCATGACAAGATTTTTAGAAATACTTATGACACTAGTATTATCACACAAAATAGATATGGGTTGAGGACAAGTGATTTGAATGTCTTGCAATGTTTTGATCATCCACAGAAGTTGAATACAACAAGATGCAACAACAACATATTCTGCCTCAGCAGTGTATAAAGCAATTGATCTTTGTTTTTTACTGAACCATGATACCAAGTGAGGTCCCAAATGATGCTCCTCCTGTAGTGCTCTTCAATATTACCTGGCCAATCTGCATTTGTGTAAGAATGAAGTGCAAAATATGCATCTTTGGGATACCATAGACCAAAATATTGAGTTCCTTGTAAATACTTGAATATTCTCTTGACTGCATGGAGATGAGTTTCTTTAATATTTTATTGAAATCGTCCAACAATTCTAATTGCATGCATAATATCTGGTCTTGTTCCTGTAAGGTAGAGCAAGCTTATGATCATAGATCTGTATTCTAGTTGATTCACTGAAGGAGAATAATCATGTGAACTAATATTACATCCTATTACCATTGGTGTACATATTGGCTTGCAGTATTCCATTCCATATTTCTTCAAAATTTGCTTGAGGTACTTGGTCTGTGAGAGAAAGATACCATTATTTGTTTGTTGACCTTGAAGACCAAGAAAGTATGTTAGTTCACCAAATAGAGAAATCTCAAATTATTGATGCATAACTGAAGAAAATTATTGACTCATAGTTTCTACATTAATTCCAAATATGACGTCATCTACATAAACAACAACTATTAAAAGTTTATCTGTATGAAATTTCATATATAGGTTGTTGTTTGCATACCCCTTTTCGAAACATTGTTGTTGAATATACTTGTAAAGATGAGAATACCATGCATGAGGATCTTGTTTTAATCCATACAAAGCCTTCTTAAGCTTGCAAATAAGATTTTTATCATTGCCTAGAATAAATCCTTTAGGTTGTTCAATAAAAATATCTTCTTCTAGATCCCCATTTAAAATTGTAGATTTAACATCCATTTGAAATACTTTGAAGTTATGAAAGCTTGAAAGTGCAAGAAACATTCTTATGGCTTCAAGTCTAGCTATAGGTGCAAATGTTTTTACAAAGTCTATTCTTTCTTGTTGAGCATAGCCTTTGCAAACAAGTCTTGCTTTGTTTCTAATCACTTCTCCATTTTAATTTAGTTTGTTTTTGAACACCCATTTTGTCCCAATAATATTTTTATCATGAGGTCTTGATAATAACTCCCATGTATGGTTATTTTCTATTTGATCAAGTTCTTTATCCATTGCCTTAACCCAACATTCATCTTTGCTTTCTTGATTTACATTTTTAGATTCAATTATAGGAAGAGTTCTTCTAGTTTGTACTCCAACTTCCTTTTCTCTTAGAATTTTAGATTCTAGATGATTTTTTCTAAACATACCTTGAACGAGTATTTTCTAATGCTTATGTTCTTTCAATTCCTTCTTCTGGTGCTTCATTGATTCCTTCTCCTACACCCTCTTAGCTTGTTGTAGAAACAAGTTCGTCATTTGCTGGTGCTTCCCCTTTGGTACCTGTGGATTCTTGATCAATTACAACATCAATGCATTTAACAATATTTTGAAGCCTTTTATTGTAGCATTTATATCCTTTTCTTCTAAAGGAGTATCCAAGGGGAATTTCTTCATCAATTTTAGATTCAAACTGTCTAAGCTTATCATCATTATTCTTGATGTAACATTTTCTACCAAAAAGTCTAATTTTTTTTTACAGATGGAGGCTTACCAAACCATAGTTCATAAGGAGTTTTATCACTGTTTACTCAAATATGAGATTTGTTGAGGATATTCAAGGCGATATGTGCATCTTCCCCCCCAAAAGGTATGAGGCATTCCAGACTCATCAAGCATGGAACATGCTATTTTTTGGATTGTTTTGTTCATTATTTCGGCCACTCCATTTTGTTGAGGAGTTTTAGCAATAGAAATCTACCTCTTAATACCATGATGTTCAAAAAATTCAAAAAAATCATCTGATATAAACTCCCTTCCTCTATCAGAACTAAGACTTTTATTTTTAAATCTAACCCATTTTCTACTAGAGCTTTGAAGACTTTAATGTAACATCCTTGTCCCACATCTATCCAAGCAACTGACCAGTTGGGGTAAACATGTGACGAGAGGCTATTATGATAAGGCTCAACCTCCTAGGTAACCTTAAGGAAATGGATTCGACAAAACAAGACCTTACAAACCTCCCTCAAGTGTTTCAGGACCCACAGGAGCTAATCCACTACTCTAGGTGCCCAACCCCTGAGTTAACCTAGCATTTCAATGAATTAAACCCATAGTCAGTCCCATGACAAGGCATGCATGCGACTGGAACCCTATAGTCACTCCCACAATGCCTGTAAGGGAGAGCCTATAGTCCTTTTTAGCCAATTCTGTGCCAAATACTACAAGATTTAAGCCACTTTTTCAGGGCTAGTCTCCAAACCAATGCCTAGAACTTGATGAGACTTTCTAAGATAATAAATGACACCAAGGAAAATATTTTAACACAAAACTTGATCAAGGTCTTGACCTAACCAAGCCTAACCATGACAAAAATTTTGTCAAATACTTAGTAAATATGCAACCTACAGGTGTAAACAATAGATCTGAGCATAGGGGTCTCGTACTTATCTGAGAATCGGTAAGAACCATTGTTCCCTCAAGTCATTTGTTGCATTACCATCTATTAGGCCATAGATACATTATACAATCATTTAAAAGAAAAAACATGCTGAGAGCCATACATAGCTGCTGTCATAAAACACACATATAACGAGCATAATAACAACATAAATACTCATGAACGTACAACCATGTATACCACATATAATCCACCATAATTCTCATAGAAATACAAGGAAAAATAACCTTTCATTAATGATGCGAAATCCAAACCCAGGATGAGACTTCCATGTTCCACCTGACCATAGAATGGCTGAGCCAAATATCTCTTCATTCATTCACCCCCATGCCATATTCCAAGCATGAATGTGGGACTCAAACCAAAAGAACCAACCAGGGCATACTGAGGCTAAACCACCTCACCCTCATAAAGAGAAACCAGGCTTTACTGTAATCCATCCCAGATCACTAGGCCAACATAATAAACATATAATAATCGGATTTACCATGATATCCACCCAATCACTAAGCCAAACAAGCACGGATGCCACCGGATTTATCCACCTACATTGTGATGAATTTTCCTATCTCCTAGTTTCTCAAGCTTTACCGCAATCCAAACCCAGATCACTAGGCCCTAAATCAAGACCCTAGTCTCTCAGGCTTTACTGCAATCCACACCAGATCACTATGCCCTAAACTGAGACCCATTAACGAAGCTTCACCACATATCCCAACCCGAGATTGCTAGGCCTAAC
>APFE031075371.1:23655-40992 GCA_000404065.3 Pinus taeda | reverse complement strand
GAAGTGGTAAATAATGAAGGGGAATTACACTCTAGATTGAAGTGGTAAACACTTAGATTCGTGACTCAAGTTTATTCCCATGCATACATTAGTGACTCCAGTTGATTCCCATGCATACATTGGTGACTACAGTTTCCCATGCATCCTTGACAAGTGTTTTTTTATGTTGGTGTTTCTAGATTGGGTGATGATGTTTGTAATGGATATGATATAACAAGATATGACGCTGTTTGTAAAGTTGAAAGTAATATTCTAATATGAATGGATTAATTTTGTATATAATATGAATGGATTAATTTTGTATATTTTATTTATTTATTTGTGTAAATTTATGTAACAATGTAAATATTTTTTTGGTTTATTTATATAATAGAAATCATATAATAAAATAGTTTTATGATGTGCTCATATAGAAATATGATTATATGTTATTCAAATAAATAACAATTTTATGTTAACTATTTAGATATTAAAATAGGAAATTATAGTTGTTTAAACCTTATTCTCAATAAGTTTTAAAACATTCCGGAATTGAAAAACATTAAAAAAAATAAATTATTACTTATATTCAATTAATAAAAATTATTAAATTAATGATTGTAAATTGAAATTAAAAAATAATTTAATTTTACTATTTTATAATGAACTTATTTATTATATTTTATTTTGCATTGGAATTTTAAAATTTATTAAATTAATTGTGATAAATTTAAAGATTATTAATGAATTTAAATTTAAATAAATATTTATGAATTTTTTATCAACAATTCAAAATATAATTTTATTATTATTATTATTATATTATTTATTGTTATTATTAAAAGAATGTTTTCTCCTTTAAAAATAAAATGTTAAATGTACTCATATTCTCAAATTCAAATATATTTATTATCTATATTTATTTTTATTAGTCCCTGCCTGGGACTATTAGCGACTATTAGCGATCGATCGATCACTCACAATCAATTAATGACCGAAATTTTTATGCTTTCCCAAATTTTATCCTAAGTTTTCGATGGCAATTTAGCGTCCTAAACAATTTATCCAAAGTTTTCTTTTTTACCTCTTATTGGAAACTTCGCGCGTATTGAGGGAAAAATACACCTGCAACATTTTTCTTATCCAAAGTTTGAAAAGAACTAAGATATTCTGCCTTTATACTATTTTCGGGCGGACAGGTTTTTTATCCAAAATTTTGTAAATGAATTTTTAACAAGTTTTTTTATGCAAAGTTTTTAAAATGGTGATTAAGCGTTTTTGGTCCCTGTTCTCCGTGTCCTGCATGCAGTGTACTCCCTCTTGCAAGTGCCAGATGTTTGAAGCATGCTGAGGCGTCATAACATTCCCTACCTTGGTTACACAGTTGAGGCTGCTGGCTGGTAGAAAGCTGCAGTATGAAGTTAAATATGCTAAACCAGAGATAGAGCATGAATTTGTGACTTTAGTCTGATACACTAGCGAAGCTCCATTCGGTCAAGCTACATCTCTCTTCAACTGGAAATCTCGAATCGTAGAGGTATCTGCTACTTCAAAATATTGTGTTTCCATGAGTCAGTTTCCTCGATGTGGTATCCATCCATCCCGAACATCGTTTTTTTTATTGTCCATCAGTGGCTATGTTACAAATTTAATTGCTCAGAGTTAGTAAAAAAATGGTCGTTGCTATGCAGGTTGCTCAACAAGAGAGCGTTCTGTTGGTGGTATTGATATCGACAATCATTTCAGCATCACTAACAAAACACCAGGAGAGATTGAAATGCACTTCCACCCCTGAGGCAGAGGCTAAGACGAAGGTCTTTGCTACAGGTTCGTAGAGCAAATGAAAACACATCTCTCCAATAAAATGGATACGATAGAAAGATTTGACACACAAGCGTGAAAGCTCATCGTTTCTGGTTCTGCTGTTTTTACAGGCAATGGTGAGGGCCTTGGTATCCATGTCAAACGCACTGACAAGAAGATTAAAGCTGGCGGTAATCGGAGCAGGTTCGAGGAGCAGAGGAGCAGAGCAGAGAGTATCGACCAGCTAGTTTGAGGAGCAGAGAGTGTCGCGCAGCAGGATCTGTGAAGGGGCGAGCTTCAACTTTACCACTTGTAAGTTCCATTTTACAATGACCTAATTTTACTTTCCACAATTACAGCAGTAGTTTTTGTTCATGCCATTTCTTTGGTTTGGCTTCGGCCAGTTTTTCTGCAACTAGTAGACGCTTTTTCCATGAGCGCTACTGACTTCGTTGCCTTCGTTGCCCCAGGAAAGGGCCCTTGCCTTGAAGCCCCAACTGTTTGAGAGTAAGGAATGCGTTTATTCAAAAAATTACTATAATTTCTTGCTTTGCAGATGCCCCGGGATCTGATTATAGGAAGTGCCCTAATTGCCTTTGTATTGGAGTTTTCACACCATATTTTCAATTCTAATAGAGGATTAAATATTTCTCATACCAGATATAATACGTCTGAAAAGTGCTTCACTACTTGGCACATTCAAGTTAAATTTGCTATATTGTCTATTCAAATTCCTTTCTTTATATGCCTTTCTTCCATGTTATTTACCCTTTTAAAATGGAAAAAATAACTATAACTGCAAGAAGAGGCAAGGCTACCGGAAAGAATCAGGGTTAGAGAATTTTGTTATTAGTTGTGAAATAAAGATGTAAATCATAGAAGCTAAGGCATTAACAAATATATACAAATCCTGGCCGAATAATCTGGGACAGATCCACTGTGAAGTCAATATGATTAAGATGTCTTAAATTGACAGTAGTAGTAGCAGAACAACAATTAACCAACATACAATGGACAAGAGAAAAAGCCAAAAAAAGGAAATAATAGGATGCAATAATGAATGGACAGGAGAATTTAACTCGGCTCTTTTAATCAGTTGCCTGTAAATAGTTAAAAAACAGAAGGATAATCTTTCCACAACTGCTTTGTCTTTTGCTCTCTGCAAGAGCACAAGGGTCTACGAGTTGGCAAAAACAATCGCATAGAACAATGAAATAACATTTAATGGGAAGAAATATAAAATACTAAAATGACATCAACTGCCAGATAAATGGAATACTTTGGCATGGATATTAGGACTGTAAAGGTAGAGTGCATAAGATAAGCATGGAAATGGCAGGAATATTTTGTCCATGCAGTCAGGGATGCAACATAGTAAGGATGATTGAAGATCAAACCAGACCTGGATCACAGTCAGCCAGATTAGATTAAGCAAATTATCTATGTTTTGCAGTTATAATTGGCGTGGTGTTTGTCTTAATCTTACGCTAATTCACAAAGTGCCTAGCAGAAGGCAGAGTTTGGATGCCAAGTGGAAATTGTTGATGCCACACAACTCTCCCTATGAGTCTCTCAGGCTTCTCATTTGCATTTTCTTAAGGTGTTTTTAGTTGTCAACTTCATCTCTTGAGTTTCATTCTTGTTTCGTTTTGCAGGGATGGTACATGAGGCATTATGGCACTGTATCAAATAAGTGTTTTCATTGTAGATATTACCATCAAGGAGAAACATGTACAGTTATTGGGATGGTAGATGACGCGATTATGGCACTATATTAGCTGAAATGGATTATTGGGAATAATCATTTCAGCTAATACAACCTGGCTATTAGCTATTGGCTAAAACCACAACTTGCCACTTCGACTTTTTATTGAAAGTTCTATCTTGTATAGCAAAAATTTTAGTGCCTAATATTGGCAAGTGGCTAATTTTCCATGCATATTTTCGGCAGGATTGAGTTCATGGTATCTATTTGGTTTTTCAGCATCATCAGTTTGTGGTTGGTTGATAATTTATAATAGGTGTCTTAATTTTCTATGCCAATAGATAATCACGCCGTTTTCGAATCTTAACACCTAACCACTCAGATCCCTATTGTTATTCTCTCCAGAGCCTAGCAAACATTATCCCTGACAGAAGTAGAACTTTTCAGAAATATAATATGATCATGCAATACATAAAATGTTGATTATAAACACTGCTAGATGGATAATGATTAAATGCCAGTTCAATCAACCTTCATGCAATTAAGAAAGACTGCAACTCCCATCAGCAGTATTGAAACCTATATTTATGCAATCAAGAAGTCTGCTAACAGATCATTCATGCAGGTCATATCTCAAACTCTGAAAGATACATTTATACCAGATCTAACATCCATGCTTGACAGAAAAGCAACACATTATTGCCTCTCGAGCTTTTTTTGAAGGGTTCTGTACTCTAATCTACGGGTTAGTAGCAGCGGCAGTCGCGGTTGACCCATCATCGGAGGCCGAAGCATACCTTACACTAGTTCCTGAGCCCCCTGTTGCCAAAGCGAGCAGTCCCGTGCCATCTATATGCGAGCAGTCCCGTGACTTTCTTTAGGCGAAGGAGTAGATTTCTTTAGGCGAAGGGTAGATTTCTTTAGCAAGGTGCCCGTTCCCAGCAAAGGAACAATAAGCATAGCCCTAGAAAGAAAATCCTCCAGCGAGTTATGGCCGAATTGACACCCTTTTAGATGTACCTGTGAGGAATTAAAATGGGGGTTATAATTAGTATCTCTGTTGCATAGTTGACAAATTATTCGACTAATTTCACTGCTGAATATTGCATACATTCCTCCAGGGAGAGACTGTAAAAAAACTAGTGTTTGATTTAGGAATGCAGAGCTCTGTTTCACCAAAAGAGCAAATGCACAATAAAACTTAGTCCATGGGATTCGGTATCCCTAACCCTCACCTGAATGAACCCTGTCGTTATTTACTAAGGTACAATCTTGATCATTGAAATTGACAACTCATGTAAATGCCATGAGGTGGTAAGGAATCCAACCAAGTGTCAAGACCATCCATAGTAAAGATTTTACTTGTTGGAATACAATTTTTAGGTTTTTCGTGGTTTACATTCTTTTAGTCTATTTCCAGCAAATTAATGAAGTTGAATTAAATTGCAGATAATGAAACTTAACTACATTGTAAAAGCAAAGCAATGTCGGGACTGACTGTCATGCAGCTTTCCCTTCGAAGCAATTGCACAAAATTATTTTTTTGATAAAAGCTAAAACGATTATTAATGCAAACAAATATATATTCAAGAAATCTTTTTGGGCTGTGTCTTGCATTCGTATTTTAATTTTAATGCTTATTTTTCTCTCTTAAATTAATTAGCCAAGTTTTTTACAAAGAGCTTTTAATAAAATCAGTTTAGTTGACTTGAAACTGGAAAAAAAATTAAACTTAACAAGACTGGAATGTAAAAAAAATTAAACTTAACAGGACTGGAATGTATGAATCTATTGAACAAAGATTAAAGGTAGTAAACACTGTTAAATGAACACACATAATCCAGAATTTGCAGTATAACAACAAGAAGATCCATAAGCAAGAAGATGCCATACACAGTGAAAAGTGGATGATACACAAGGCAGATATGATATTATAGGAGAAAGAAATAATAATTCATCAACGATTAATCGCATGCCGAGTAGCCTCCCCTTGTCTGTAATAGACCTTGAGTTAGGTCAGCCCTCCCCTAACCGCCCCATAAATGCAGTTTCCCGGTCATCTGGCGTATTCCCGGGTTCAGGGTTAAGCCTTGTAATATCCAGTGGTGAACCCAGAATTTTGTTTTATTTTTTGATTTCATAGATTTAAAAATAATGACTTAATTTAGATTTAAGATGAGTACATGGCTGGTTTGTCCAGCCAAATTGCTCATGCTATGCTTGATGATGACGAAAACAGTGATATGAATCAGTCTTCTCAGTGGGCGTGCAGGCAGAAGATGTTTGCAAAAGAGGGTGCAAACAAGGTATTGTATTGAAGTCTTATTCATTTTTCCGAGTACTCCATATCTACAATATGCCAGACTCTTTTATATGATTGTTCATTTAAGCTTATAGCATACACATAATATCTAATTCTTTTAGTAAAACTTGATTTGCAGTCAAACCAGGAGGTAGACACATTGGACATTCAAACCCTGAGGTAGACACATTGGACATTCAAAAGAGACAGAGGTAAAGACCTTGGGTATGCATGAAGGACGAGAGGCAGGGAGCTAGTAAAGTTGTGGGCCCCACGGTATTTTACTTGTTTGAAATATGTTTTTGTATTATACATTTCTTTTTGCATGTGTGACAAGTGTCTATTTAAAAGCTTTGTCTTTAACTTGTTTAAAAGCTCTGTCTTTACCTTGTTACGATTTACCTTTCTTTGCTTTTAAAATAGGTTACAGTTTGTTAAACTTATTGTTTAATTTGCAAATATTAAATGTATTAGGAATTTTTTAGGGTGTTATATTTATTTATGTTTTAAAAAATATAATTTAAATATTAAAAAAATTAATCTTTTTATAAATTATATTACCAACTTTTATGGCTAAATCATTTCTTTTATACTATTAAGATTGAAAAGATAGAAAAAGTAAATCACAAAATAACACAAATAATTTATAATTAATCACACAAAAATTTACAATTACAATAAACACTGGAATATTTAAACTTTTCCCTACCAATAACTTACCCAAAATCATTTAACATACCACCACAGACTAAATTCTGCTTTGATTAAAATAAAACTTAATTCAGTTACCTTCCTCTCTAATTTTAACCAGCTCTTCGGGTTGGAGTAATTAGCTATTTTAACGAAAACTTGCTGCTCTTGAAAATATAACAATTTATGATTGACATTCATTGATGTTTACGTGTGAGCAACATTCGAAGCCTTGGGGAAAATAATGCCAGAGACACCGTTTCAAATGTGGTGGTTCGTGGAGCCAAGCTGACTGATACAACCAATGGACTACGTATAAAAACATGGCAGGTAAACAGAATGTCAAAACCTAATTTTGGTTCACAATTCCTCTAATTTATTCATTTAGGAGCTTTTGAATTCAACGTTCTTGAATGATTTAAGAGTTGCATCCAGTGGAAGAATTGATCATCCATGCAATCTCAAGACGTAATTTTGTTGTTATAGGGGGTTTTGGATATGCCCAAAATATCAGTTATGAAAATGTGATAATGAACAATGTCTCCAATCCCATCATCATTGACCAGTATTACTGTGTCCCTGCACAGGCATGCAGAAATCAGGTAAGTGGTATTTACGGGTACATTTAATTTTTCTTTATTTCTTCGATCATCATTTCACTTCAAATTTTTTCTGGTGATCTTTAAATCTCAACGTTGTTGTGGTGTATATAGAGTTCGGCTGTGTATGTCAACAACGTCACCTACAAAGGTATCAGCGGCACATTAGCAACGCCACGAGCAATAAAACTCGCTTGCAGCAGAACTGTTCCATGTACAAATATTGTGATGGCACTTTCCTCTATTAAATTAAGTACTGCAAACTACTCAGAAGCAATATGTTAGCATACCAGGTAAACTTTATAAATACTACCAAACTATATGAACTTTAAAATGAATTTATATTGTTTGAAGATGGAATTATGGCATAGTGCTATACAAAATCTACTGATAACTAGCTATGATGAGAACTTTGCTAATCAATGGACAGTGTGTGTTATTAATTTCTGGCTCCGTACATTGCCCTTTTGTATTGCATTTGGTATTATTTTACCTATGTTTCTGTTTATTGTTAACTGTACAATTTGCTTAAATTTTTTGCATGTTATTAAACAGATGTGATCCAATCTTATTGCCCCTTATTCAGAGATATGTCTCTTGCAATGGGCATGAGCCAGAGCAACACCAGGTAATAACCATTTAAAACAATAGTTGACTTGTTCTGAAATTGTTGCTTCTACGCTTCTTTTCTACCTGTCTTGCTTATTCTCATTTTATGGCTTCCTTACAATAAGTTATACAACCAAAGTATTTGTTCTAACTGCACTTTGGTACTCTTGGATTGCTTTTCCTTTCTCCAATCCTGCATTTTCTGCATATTTTTATCATAGATTAGATCTGGTATCTGTGGACAGCAGCAAGGTTGTCCTTATTTCAACATATTTTTAAATGGTAAATCAAGAATATCTCTTACTCTTAGTTTAAACAATCAATTATCAGATGTCAATCCTATGCATCAAAAGGTAACTTGAGTAAATCTAAAGCACCCTATTCATGGTTCCCTAAGGAAATTTTCAAGACCTAACCTGAATTTTTCTAACAAATTACACATTGAATTTGGCATGTTGCAAAGAGCATTTGTATTGTTGTTGTGGCAGACCCCTGAATTTTTGTAACAAATTACACATTGAATTTGGCATGTTGCAGAGAGTGTTCGTATTATTGTTGTGGCAGACCCCGGCAGGGACTACCGCCACGGCAGTGGCTCTCTTGTTATATATAAAAATAAACTATAAAAATAGTAAGAATAAGTAAAGTTAACAAAAAATAAAATAAAATAAGGAGTTAAATTAAGAGAAATATTAAATTAAGTAAAACATAAAATAAGGAAATACAAGTTGCATATTGACACATGGAATGTGTGTATGTGTACTCTTTTCCATTTTTTGGTCTATTTAATGAACGATGAGGAGGATGAGATTAACCAATTCATTAATCTATTCTTTTGGGAGAAAAATGTTATGAGACAAAAGATTCCTTGGCATTGGTACGATGATTGTGGATTCGGGGGAAGATGATGTGTAGCTCAACCTTCTAAATAATTATATATAAAAGTAACCTATAAAAATAGTAAGAATAAGTAAAGTTAACAAAAAGTAAAAAAGAGTTAAATTAAGAGAAATATTCAATTAAGTAAAACATAAAATAAAGAAATAAAAGTTGCAAGTTGACATGGAATGTGTGCATGTAGACCCCTTTCCATTTTTTGGTCTATTTAATGGATGACGAGGAAGATGAGATTAACCCATTCATTCATGTATTCTTTTGGGAGAAAACTGTTGTGAGACAAAATATTTCCTAGCATTATTACGTTGATTGAGGGCTCAAGGGTGGCCAACTATAGAAAGATTATATGCAACGCGGCCTACAATTGGGTGGAAAATTGTCCCCAAAACTTTGTTGCGTTTAGCGAGATGCAATAACATTCAACTCCAGAATCACAAGTAAGGAATATCATCGCTACAGACGCGAGGGATTCATTGGGGGAGCAATACCATACCACGTGCATTCATATTGGGGGATATATATTGAGGAAAAAATGGCATAATATATTGAGCATATAATAGGGGGTAAGGGGTTTTTATATTAGAAGGTATAAAAAATGGAGCTCAAAGTTAATGGAAATTATAAAGGAGTGTTGAAAGTAGGGGTTTTTTTAAATGGGAAGGTGTATTGGGTTCATATTGGTAGGGGGGGTTAAATAATGTGAATTTTAGAGGTATTTTCCAATATGTAGTCAAATTAAGGGTAGTGTTTAATATACCATGAACGCACGTGCTATGTCAAAGTTCATTGAGTGAAGCCCCTGTAGCTACATGTAAGTTGTCTCTGCTCATTTTTTGAAATTCGATGCTAATTAGTTGAATAATTGCGTGTTAATTATAAATCGCATAATTGATGTAATTAGTTTTATATTTAAATTGTGGGTTGTTACATATGGTATTAGAGCGAGTTCAAGTCTATGTGACTTCTAGATAAAAGTTTCAGAAAAATACTTAATAAGATTCATCAATAATTTGTTTGCCATGACAGAGAAATTTAATGAAAATATATTTGAGAAATAAATACAATTTTTATCTTTTTTCTACAATAATTATTATATAAATTATTAGATAAATAGCATTATTTTTACCATAAGTATTATGAAAATTATTAATAAATATCGTTACTGTTATGAAAGAAATAAAACTTATTATTTATTTAATATAAACTTTGGACTTGCTATACTCTACAATATAGTAACATGAATACTCTAAATACATTATGATAATTTTTTATTAAAAAAAAAACCCACAATCAATGATATATATGCATACATAATTAATCTTATATGCTATTAATCTCAAATTATAATTTTTGCATATTAAATATAAAAGTGAATTACTTGTTTTTTAACCAAAATTTCATTTTATTTATTTTCTATTTATTTAAATTAAAAACTATTTTAAATTAATTGTTATTATAAACTTTGTGATTTGTTTGTGAAATAAAAAGTTATTTTTAAAAATAACTTAAAAATAGTTATATTATAAATTGAAAACTATTTATTGACAACTAAAAGTTTTATTTCAAACTGAAAACTAGTTATTAATAACTAAAAGTTATAATTCAAACCAAAATATTTCAAAAGATACAAATAACTATAGCTAACTCTCAACTATGACCTTCAACTCGGGAAGATTCCACTAATAAGTTTTTGTTTAGACATTTATTCCTTTAGAAAAATAATATGTATTAATTAAAGGTTTTATTGAAGAAGTTGCAGTTTCGTTGCTTGCTTAGGATGCTTAGTTTAACCTATATTTGAATAGTTTGCATAGCTTGTACAACTTACCTAGCTAGTGATAAATCAATTAGCAGTTTTACGTTATTATGGGACTTTAAAACATGAATATTGACACTATACGTAGAGAAGGCAAAGCCCAACAAATTTTGAATTTGTCTCATTAATTCATATAAATATATTCCTTAAATATTATTATTATTATGTAATTGAGATGATCCCAAAATATTAATTAAAAAGTATTAATATAAATATTATAGAATTTTTGCCTTTATTCTAAACAATCTTAAATATAATTCCTTTGATAGTTGAAAAAATATTCTTCAAATAAATTATTGCCTCCCAACACATAAATGCTTACCAACAAATAAAGAAAAAAGAAAAACCGAGACATCAACCCTATTCACAAACCAACAATCTCATATATCTATCTAACCTTACCAACAAATAAAGAAAAAAGAAAAACCGAGACATCAACCCTATTCACAAACCAACAATCTCATATATCTATCTAACCTCTCACCAATATATATAGAAGGCATAGAGACTCTTATTTCCTTCCTACTACTAAAAAAAAACCTATCTAATCACTTTAGACTCTACTTCGCTAATATATAGAAGTAGAATAGAAAAGATATAGATCCCAGTTACTTATCCAATTTTCCATGTTGAAAAATCCTTAGTAACAATATACCAATATCTAAACTTCCCCATCTTAATAAAAAAACATGTAGTTGCATGGAAATTAATATAGATATTACATAAATGTCATTCTGGATCCTTTTATAGTGTAGCACACATTTTGGCTTTTTAAACTTTACATTACCATGATTCTTGAATGAGGTACAAATGGGATAGCGTAATATTTCTGCACATATACATGAATAAGCATAATTAAATAACTTCTCTACATTAAAGAAATTTTAATTGGTTCAACAACATTAGGATTAAGTTATAAGATTCAAGTGATATTACATTTTGCATATTGCTAATTGGTGTATATAACAAGAGTGTATTTTGGAATTAATTGGTTCAACAACATTAGGATTAAGTTATAAGATTCAAGTGATATTACATTTTGCATATTGCTAATTGGTGTATATAACAAGAGTGTATTTTGGAAGATGAATAAGAGTATGCATGATCCATGGCATGCAAAAACAAGTTTAGAGAATTTTATTAAGATGAATTTTGTGGGCGCTGAGTTAAGTCATATGGTTAGAATTATTGTAAGCAAGATGTCTTGTGATAGGTACTTTCAATTTACGAAGCATGAATGGGAATTTACGAGTTAAACGTTGGCACCTAGACCATAATTAGTTTACATCGATGAAGAGTGATCCAAGGGAAAGCATTGATGAAATTTCTGGAAGATCATTAAGAATTTTTATAATATTATTTTTATTTTTTTATATTGGGTAAGAAAATGGTAGAAATATTAATTTGTTTAATATTTATTTTTAATAGTAGTTTTGATAAAACTTTTAAGGGTTAGTTCAATTGGTCGAGTTTTTATTGTTAAGTATCTTGTCAGTTGGGAGGTCATGAGGTTAGATCTCTTCGATACCTTTGGAGTTAGGCTTTGTTTGATGGGTTGACGGATAGACCTTTTCGGGTTGATCAAGTTGGTTTTTTCCGTGGAAGTAGCGACCACCCAGTATTTGTGAATCACCCTAAAAAAATAGTTGTTTTGATAAAAAATAAATTATGTTAAAATGTAAGATGACAATGTTGTAATAATTACCAGTAAGTTTTATTTATTTAGATATAATTGGCAATAAAACATTTTGTATTTTCTTAAGTTAATTTTTATGTAGGATATTTATTTTAAAATTGTCTTACTTTGTTGTTTATGAATCACTTTTTATGGTATTGAAAGAATATTTAAATATTTTGAAAGTTAGTTATATTATAGTGATAAGGGTATATCATTATTTAGTGCATCAATTTAATTAATGTAAGTTTGAAAGTTGGCTAATGAAGAAATATATTAATATTTAAATTTATCAATAATGTAAGAGTCGGTATTATATTATCCCTAAGGGTTAGCTCAGTTGGTCAAAAACCGTGCCTCGCCATCGGGAGGTCACAGGGTCGAATCCACCCGAAGCCCTTGGGGTCAGGTCTTGTAGTAGGCCGAGGGGCGATTTAGCCTAGCTATCACCCAGATTTTTCTGTGGACGTAGAGATCACTCACTGACCAAGGTGCTCGTGAACCACATGCAAAGAAAAACAAATAAATAAAAAAAGAAAAAAAAGAAAAAGAAAAGGAAAAAAGAGTTGGTATTATATTTAATAAAAATAAAATTATAGTAATTTTAATATAGTTTAAAGACTTGGATTTAATGTGAATGATTGAATATATAAATGATTAATTTGTCTAAGAACACAACACTAATATTGTTGACGAGGTAGCTTAGATCCTAGAAGGATGTTGAATAATTTTAGTTCATAGTTGGTATACATTGTTTGTACAAACAAATAAAATTGAATTTTCTTATGAATCATAATAAGAATGCTTATGGTATATTATTGCTCTATATTTGATTGTATGGAGACCATTCTCATATTTATGATGTTCTGGTATGAGGTTATATTGCTATGTGGTTCCAACTATTATGGGATGTTATGATATCTCTTGAATACAAATATGTTGATGCTATAACTTATATGATGGTATTTCATGATCTAATGCATGTGACAATTGAATGCACATTTTATGACATGCATGAGCATGCGATTCATTATTATTCGGAATGCTGTGATTAACAATGATGTTACATTATCATGATGACATGCAATATGTGGCATGTGGGTTGTTTTTTATAATACTATAATGTTATAGCTAATGCATTAGTTGTATGTTGAGATGTGGTGATTGACAAGAAATTCACAAATGGGCCTAGAGGGTCGGTTATTTGGTGATCTTGTGGGAGCCCATACTTGCGAGGGAGAATATGAAACACCATATGAACTGGGGACATACTTAATCAACACTACATATGCCAGTGGTTCCTTTGTCTTGTATAGCTCTTAATGGATAGCTCTTAAGGGGCTATGGGACCATCTTGAGGAGGCTAAGTGCTTGATATTGGATTGAGATGTCGAAGTCTGGTTGGGGTGTAAGGACTTCGATGTGTGGGGTTGTGCATCTTAGTGAGTGTGAAGAGAGTGGACCAGCTTGTCGAGATGCCTGGAAAAATATTGCATGGGTACTGAGCCAGGTGCCTACCTTGGGGTAGATGAGGCCTGAGCCAAGCGCAACCCTTGGGAACAACCTTGGGCTATGGTACAGACCAATGAGGCTTTACGCCTGGTTCCAAAAGTTGGGAAAAATGACAAATATTCTTTGGGATTTCCTTGATGATGTGAAAACTTTCGATACCTGCTAATTATACTAGTTCAACAGAAGGTGTAGAGCAAACGTGAAGTAATAAATAACTAAATAAACAAATAAATAAAAAATAATATTAAAATATAAGTAATAAATAATAAATAATAAAATAAAAGATAATAATAGTAAATAAATAGTAAGCAAAAAAAAAAGATAATAATACTAAATAAATAATAAATAATGAAGATAATATAATAATAATAAATAAATAAAATAGTAATAATAGTCTGAATTTCTAAATAACTATATACAAAATTAAACTATAAAAATAATAGAATAAGTAAAGTTAACAAAGAGTTAAATTAAGAGAAATATTAAATTAAGTAAAACTTAAAATAAAAAAATAAAAGTTGCATGTTGAGACACAGAATGTGTGCATGCAGACCCATTTCCATTTTTTAGTGTATTTAATAGACGATGAGGAGGATGAGATTCATCCATTCTTTCATTTATTCTCTTGGGAGAAAAGTGTTGGAGGCAAATGATTCCCTGATAGTAGTATAGTGATTGAGGGCTCAGGGGTGGCCAATGATAGAAATATTATGTGCAGCTGAGCCTACGGTTGGGTGGAGAGTCGTTCTCAAAATTTTGTTGCGATTAGCGAGATTCAAATAACGTTCAACTCCATAATCACAAGTAAGGAACATTATCACTACTAGTAAGTTGTCTCTGCTCATATTTTTTGAAATTCTATGCTATTTAGTTGAATAATTGTGGGTTGATTATAAACCACATAATTGATCTAATTAGTTGTAAATTTATATTGTGGGTTGTTACAGTGTTTGACAATACTCATAGTGTTCCTTTTCTAATATTTCTACTACCACCCACTGCCCTTGAGCCAATTCCAAGCCTACTTTAGATAGAAGATTATATATATAATATATATATATATATATATATATAATATCATAGTCTTCGAAGATTGATGATCGCTACATCCACAGAATAATTGTTCTAGGAAATCTACCCAAAAATATCACTTTTTGCTAGCTTAACCATGAACATTGAGCTTGAAAATGTTGAGAGAAAATTGAATCTAGAAATCTCTCAATAGTAAAAATATTTTAACAATAAAGCCTCGATCAATTGAACTAACCTTCAACTAATTTTTTATAAATTTAATTATATCAACATATTTATGAATTAAAATTCTAAATATTATTTATAATTTAATAAATAATTATTTCTAATAATAATAATGTTTATTGGAAAAAAACAAAGACAAGGAAGACGAGCCTGAAGGGAGCGGTGGGCAGCCCAAATGGAAAGGGAAGGAGGTTGTTGGGGACTTGCAAGAGGATTCAGCGCCACAACTTGCCACGCTAGCCATGGAGAGGTGCAAGATGGACGGGGCAGGCATGCAGCTGGACGATGGTAGCAGAGAAGGCGAGCAACAGGACAGGGGCCAAACTCAGCCAGACAACCACGATGATTGAAGCTGCTCGATAGTGGAGGAACCTGCCACGGAGGAGTTCCTCACCAAAACCACCAATGCTAGGTGGCACTTCATCTAACTTTTGGTTTTTCTTCCTCTTTTTTGTCCATGTAGGAGCTCCAAGGAGGATGAATTGCTGGTTTTATGTGGGTATATTAGCACTTTTCAGAAAACTGTGGCAAATGTTCAGTGATGTATTCTTTTTTGTAACTCTCGCACTATTAGACTGGTTTGCCCTCTGTTGGGGCAGTGCTAGATCTAATTCTCGGCAAGCTGAGATAGACTGTATTCCTTCACAGCCAGAACCCCTGTGTAAATATCTTCTTATTTTCTTCAATAGTTTAAACTTACTTAGCAATAATAATAATAATAATGTTTATTGAAAAATTATAACTTTAAGCATTGAAATTAAGCTAGAAAATAAATATCTTACTACAAACTTATGTCAAAGCATGTTGTGATTTAAAAGCAGCTAATGTAAAATTAGTAATGAAAAAAACCTTAAAAATTGAAATCATAATGCACAAACAATTCTATACATTTTGAATATTAAATATTAAAAGAGAGTAGTGTCAATGCAACTAAAGCATCTCAATGCTCACTTAATTGAGCTTCCCCACAAAAAAATTCACTTGAATATCTTACAAGAGGAAATAAGCTCGTAAAATTACAATGTGGTCAATTCAACGGTTCTACCTTAATTTGTTGTTAATTAAGATATTCATGAAAATATTATTCTCATAACTTTATTGACTTTTTCCAAAAAAATTCACTAGAATATCATTTATTATAAAAAGAAACAAATTCATAAAAGTACATTGTGATCAATTCAAGGGTTCTACTTAAATTTCTAGTTTCAATTTAGATACTCATAAAACATCGTTCGTTTTTTGTACAACTTATAAACAAGGGACCTGCGAAGCAACAAGTTTTTGTCATTGAGTAAGGAGAAAACAAGTTAAAATCAATCACTGCAAAGAGAAAGCAAGGTACAATTAATGGTGTCATTGAATAGGAAATTGATTTTGGCATTGCAATCAAATAAACTAGTCTTGAAACCAAATTAGAAACAAAGTCATTCATATTTGTCAATGAACAAACAATGAGAAGCTATCTTGGTTAATAGTGGATTGTAAAAAACGATACACTTTAACTATGTAGACCAGAGGAGAAGCTATCTTAGTTGACAACGAATTGTAGAGACATTATATTCCTTGTAACCGTGCAACTTTGTAGACAAAATCCATGTAATTTTTGAATTTAGGCTTTTGTGATCTATAATGAATTAAGAAAAGTCTTTCGGCACAAATCACATAAGAGAAATTTTTGGCCAATGTGTTTTGAACCAACAAGTGTGGTTCATCATCAGGACCAAAGGAAGAGGCAAACCATGACAAAGATTTAAATAAAGAGTAATGTAGAGACCATAATTTCAAGTAACGACTATATTTGAACTATAAATTTATATTAATTATTAATATATTAAAATATTATTAATAAATATATTAACGTTAAGTTTGAAATAATAATTAAATTAGAAATTAAATTTATTAAAAATAATATTAATAAGTAAACGATTTAATTTAAAATAATATTAAGTAATTTATTAAAATCAAATATTATTAAAATTTTCTATTACTGTAAAAATAATAATAAAGAATAAAATCTAACCAGTGGAAAACAATTATAAAAAGAGCCAAGACCTAATTATAATTAATATAAATAATAAACTAAATAAAAATAATTAGATGAAAAATAAATAAATAAAAACAAAATAAACCAGTCTATAAAATATATATATATACTATATATATATATTATTAATATATATTATCTTTGAAAAAAGTAAATTTAATAAATAAAACATAGTCAACATATATATATATATATCTTTTGAAAGAAGAGTAATTAATAGTTGAATTGAGGCTTCTGTGATTCATAATAGTTGAAAGAATAACTTCAGCGTAAATCACATGTAGATAGACATTTGTCGACATGTTTCGAACCAACCAATGTGGTTCATCGTCAGGACTAGTTGAAGAAATAGATCCAGCTTAGCATGTTAAATAGTCTGAGTAGAGACTCCAACGGTTAAATTGACTAACGGCTAATTTTGACCTTAGGACCCAGGTCAAATTATTTTA
>APFE031075371.1:2338-22842 GCA_000404065.3 Pinus taeda | reverse complement strand
TTTTATTAACAGGAGATATACATTTATAGTACATTGTTGTGACCGTTGGGATTCACATCCCAAGGTCTCTTGGACTCTTTTTGTCCATTCGGCTTCCACACTAACCCATTGAGGATTAGGTGTCCAACATTCCCCCCTTAATCCGAAGGGTTATGCATGAGTCCAAGAAGAGAGCTGTAATACAAAATGTGCAAAAATGCATGGCAGCACTAGGCTGAATGTGTTCTTTGAAATGTTGGTATAAAGGGCGGTGGTTTAAGGATGACCACCAACACTGGAACGCTTAGTGTAGTTCCCGAAACTCTTCCAAAACTGGCAAGAAGCTGAAGTCTTCTGCTAGAGGAAGTGATCCTATTGTTTTGAAGAGGGAAACCTTCAACCATGAAAAGGAGGTCTCACCCTGCATAAAAGGGAGAACTTCAACCTAAAAAGGGAAGTCTCAACCTGTGATAGTTTAAGGATGACCAACAACTCTGGAATGCTTAATGCAATTCCTGGAACTCTTCCAAAAATGGCAAGAAGCTGAAGTATTCTGCTAGAGGAAGTGTTCTCAATTTTGTTCCTGGAAATCTTTTGAAACTGGCAAGAAGCTGAAGTCTTCTGCTAGAGGAAGTGTCCCAGATTACCAACTGAAGGCATGTTCACAGGCATCTTTGTCTCTGGCTACAACTCTGAAATTGGTGTGGCAGGTTGTGGCTCAGGCTCGCTTGATGTGACTTTGAAGCTTGTAGATGACCATCATTTGCTCCCCTGTCAGATACAAGGTGAGATGATGGAGAAAACTCAACTGCAAGACTATTCAATACTCTGGAACAACTTCTGACATGTGTTTGGAATATCTTCTTGGCTATTGATGCCCATTGCCAAGAAGCGATCCATCCAAGATGAATCTTTGTTCTTGCAGAACGTTTGTTTTTGAAGCATCTGTGTGAAGAATGGGTGGTTTTATGACAATGCTTACATGGATGAAGATCAAAACAATGATCTTTCAAATGACAAACTCGGTCACAATGTTGGCATTTCACAATCTGTTGTTGTTGTTGTTGCTGTGGAAGAGGGGCAGAATCTGGAACAGCTGAAGCTGAACTGTCATGAAGAGCAGGTGAACTGTCATGAATGAATCCAACACTTTGAAATTGGATTGGTTTGGAATAGTCTGGAGTATGAAAGGACAAGTCCTTGTCATATCCAAGACCAGTTCTATGTTTGTTATGAAAAAGCTCTTCCCAAGGTCTGATGATGGGCTTAAGAAGTGCAAACTGAACCTTTGCATCTGCATGTAACCTTGCTGCTTTATGGGAGTCTGTTTCAATATTCTGAATAGAAACAGGTTCATAATGATGACTCCTTTGTTTTAATTTTTCTTGTTGTAGCTGAGATTCAAGTTGCAAAAAATCGATCTTTTCCTATGCATTTTGTAGACAGCCCTGAATGTCTGTGGGAGAAACTTTGCTGACTTTTAATGTATCATGAATAGTAGACAATATCAGAGTATTGAGGAACTCTAATACTTCATTGATTCTGGCCATTTTTTCTTCAATGTCGAAATTACACCTTAAAAACTGATCACAACTACTACTCAATGCAGAAAAGTAATACCCCTTCACAGTACACAACAATATCCTTTATAAATGTGCAGCAAATGATCAATGTGCATGAAAATAAGAGTTCACTCATGATTAGTACTATGTTCTGACAATACAACCAACTAACCTTTTCTTCACAAAAGATTATTTTTATTTGTCAAAACAATCACAGCCTTTATGCAGCCCACCAAACTCTTATGCAGTAGTGGAATCAAGAAATCAATGCACTATAATGAGTTTTAAATACAATGCCACACTGGGGCAGCAACAACTGCAAAGTTTCTTGGATCCTTCAAAGAGGTTAGAGCCCAACACATATTCATTCGATTCCTAAATCGGTTATGACCCTATAGCTATGAAAAATACCTCTCTCCTTTTTTTCAATACACATACCAATTCAACATTGTGTATTAAGCATATACTAACATGTATTAAGTGCATTAGAATCCTCAAATATGAACCAATGTATAGGGATCTTACTGCTTCAACAAATTTGAATGGGGCATTTTGAATGGAGCTACATGAAGACTAGACTTATGCAAAGCATAAACCAACTCGCACAACCTTCAAAAACAACATTGTTACCGGCCAACGAACTGTATTAGTTCACCAACGATTTGCATGTCATTTGGACCGAGCATATATGGTCTTGAACTTCAAAAAGACTCAACACACAAACTTGTACCATACGGTTTTCAGTTTATGCCAATTGTATGCAGCGCTAAAACTAACAGTCGTTGATTCACGCCTTTTGAGCAATATTGTCCATGTTGGGTTGCTTCAAAGTTTCATTTGAGTTTTTCATGCATAGATAGCAAGTGATATCATAAGTAATCATTGTTGTTTTGGTTGGGAAACTCAAAGAAATCTGATGTGGCATGTTAGACACACATGGAGAAGACTGAAGATGAAGGGCCAACACACATCAAACTCATCTTCGCTACACACAGAGATTCGACGGGCACGTGAATCTATCCAGAAAACTGTTGGATATAAATCAAATTAATTTGCAGCAAAAAATTGATTTAAAATGAACATTCGAACGAAGCACCTTCTACGAGTTTGCTGCGTTGAGTGAGGAGCTGAATTCAGTGTCCAATGAAGGAGATTTAGAGAACAGAAAGGCAAAGAAGAGAAATCTTTCCAAGAAATGGTTCGTGGCCTTGGAGCTATCACGTTAACTGCACATCACATTTGGTCGTGGCCGTTGGACAATATTTCGATGGCCTAGTGTCATTCTCACTCAGCCCAACGGTCCAAGGTTCGAATCAAAGAGAGGCACACTGCAACGCAGTTCTTGTACATCTTATCAGCATAAATCTGAGAAAACTCCAAAACCTTCTTTCAATACACTGCTATACATAAATCACTAACTCAACCCAAACCCATAATGATTAATACATCAGCACATATATCATTTATCACAAGTGCACACAGAGATGGAGGCACAGGATATACGATAGAGGCCACAAATCAAACTCAACAGCGCTCATGCAATGGAAATTTTAACAACCTAGAAGTTACCGAGGACTGCGCTTCCTGCTTCAGTTGTTTGATCAATACCCAAGACTGTACAGGAGCAGTGTAAATATATGGTAGCATAAATGAATAGGGGCAGCGTACCAAAACAACATTCAACGCATGGCACTTAACACAGCTTACATGCCATGAACAACGTTTAATAAGATTGGCGTTAATACAATACTATGAACAATGTTAATGCTTATATACCAGCGTATAGCCAAAAATTTCAACGTATAGCCAAAAACTTCAACATATATACCAACGCTTCCAGAATCTTATTGCAGTCCAGATTGTCAAATTGCAGGTCTGGTTTCTTGGTCTAGAGATCTCAGTGTGCATCTCTAGGCATCCAGGGAGCTGTAATGGACAACATTGCCTCTAAAGATCGATCTGCATGAGAGAGTGTTGATGCGGAAGTTATACTGTGAGGATAGACGCTTTTGGTCCCTCTCTCAATGCAGCAGCGTTCCACTGGCCTGCTGACTGATTAAACAAGCGATCACAAAGACCTAATACACGATTTCCAGAGTCAAAAAAGTCCTCAAGGGTACCTGTCAAAGTAATGGGTAATGGCAGAGAGGTAGCATTGTATATTTTATGGAACACACAGTGTTCAGGCCTGGGATCGGTTATCGGAGAAGCTTCAATGGCAAGGAATATCTATTTGAGAAAGGGTATCAAAGTTGGAGCTTTTTTGTAAAATTTATGGTGGTCGTAAAAGCAGTGGATCTATTGCTCGCCATGTACACAACAATTAGAGATGATGAATATCGTTGAGATGGATCCCAACGGTGGATAGCGTATCACGTCTAGTGGTCAGAGAAATCTTGATCAGGTTGCTGGTCGTATTGCGTTAAAGCAATGGAGCAGTGTTAAAACTAGGACAATGTATATGGGAGCAACATTAAAAGTTGAAGCATATGCCAACACCAACCTTTAACCTACGCAACACAGATTTCAGAAAAACTCAACGCTCATACCATGGATACTTGCTTATTGCTCTGTGCAAACTGTGCGCTTACTGTGCTGGTTGCAGGCGACGCCAGGAGCTGGGCATTCTTTGTCATTCCAAGAGACGTTACACCCAAAAAACGTGCAAACAATGATTAGAGAGCGTAGGGAGGACAATTATGAATAGCCCAGGGAGCGCAGAGGGCGCAGGCAATAGTTATGGCAGAGAAAACTGATGCAATGAGTTACAACTAATTTTAGGGACTGAGGACCTGTGCTCTGATACCATGTTAAACACACATGGGCAACCACAAAATAGGAAAGATAAAACATGACAAGACAATTTTTATTAACAAATTATTTACATTTATAGTACATGTTGTGACCGTTGCGTTTCACATCCCAAGGTCTCTTGGACTTCTTTTGTCCATTCGGCTTCCACACTAACCCATTGAGGATTAGGTGTCCAACATTTTTCAAAAATTAGCCATTACTTAATAATATTTGTTTTTAATATATTAATAAATCAAAATCATAATTATATATTATAGTTCAAATACAATAGTTACTTGAAATATTATTGATGCTTGTGCCAAATGAAGGAATATAAGGGTTGTTGATCACTGTACGATGGAAAGTTGACAAATTGTGCATATTTCTATTCCTCTTGATAAGTGTGGAATTCTGTATTGATGGAAATGAATATGAAAAACAATTGTTTTGAAATGCTTAAGCTAATTGCTAGGTTGTTGTTGTAATTTCAACTACCAAGAATAAAAGAGCTTGGTTGTTGAAGAAGTCAATTAAATTTCAACTACTAAGAATAAAAGATCTTGGCTATGGAAGAAGTCAATTAAATGATGAAACCCTTAGTTTTCAATTAAGGAATGCTAGATATTATAATATATTGAGCTGAACAAAAGCATGCTTAGCATATGATGTGTAGTTATTGGAATGGAAAGAGCAGTAGCTACAATATCAGTGTTGTTTCTTTCATTCCCTGCATATGTGAGTAGTCATTGGAAAGGGTTATTGGAAAGGAAAGAGAAATGGCTACAACATTAGTGTTGTTGCCTTCATTCCCTGCATATGTGTGTTGGGCTTAAATACAGTATTAGTGTTGTTGCCTTCATTCCCTGCATATGTGTACTCAAACTCAAACTCTTTTTGGGCTTCTAGTGATTCCGGTGATTCTCTATGGTTGTGAATTATGGGCCAGTATTACATCTGACATATAGTGGAAACAAATTGAGAAAATTCAGAAGTGTTTGATACAAACAAATTCAAGATTAAAAGTGTAGTTCCTTATGCTATTTTGTTAAGTGAAACAGGTGTTGCTCCTATTGAAGCAATTGCTATGGTGCCAGTCATAAGGTATTTAAAAAAATATGAGAAAATGGAAGAGGGTAGATGGCCTAAGGTTGTCTTTAATGACATATTGTGCAATAGAAAAAAGACTTGGATGCAGCAAAATGACAAATGGTTTAGTAAATGGGGTATTTGATTGAACATATGTCCCATAAACATTAAAGAGATAAAAGATTTTGTTATGGATAAGTTCCACAAGCGTACTTGGGATAAGGAGCTAGGAAGAAAGAAAAAGTACTATATTGAAGTGTTTAATTCCACTCATTGTCATCAACCAAAAACATATATAGAGGCCAATATCTCTTAGAGAGCCAAAATTTTTATTACCCAGTTAAGGAATAATTCTGATCAACTTTGTTGTGAAACAGGGCGTTAGAAAAGGCCAAAAGAAGTGTGGGAGGAAAGAGTATGCATTTTTTTTTCTTCCAGAAAAGTATTTCATTTTAGAATGTGAGGCCTTCAAAAAGAACAGGGAAAGTTATGCAGATATGCTGGGAGCTAGCTCTTGGGATAATCTATTTAGTGAGGGGTTTGTCGAGAAAATGGGAGCATTTATTGTGAGGTTTCATAGAAAAATGGACGAATACATCAAGCAGATGAAGAAGCAATCTGTCCCATAGGCTATCTTTAGCCTCACAGATGTTAAAATAATTTTCTTTCTTTCTTTCTAAGGAGATTTCTTCTAGTAAGTTTGTTGGTTTTTAAAAAAGGTTGGAATTTTTAAAAGGATTAAAAAGGTTTTTTTTAAAGGGTTTGTTTTTATACTAAAAATAAAAATGAGGTGCATGGTAGGAAGGTTTAATAAGCTTTTTGAAAGGCATGATTGTATGGAGACTTTATTAAAAAAAAACGGTTTTATTGAACAAGAGTTTAAGACTTTGCAAAGTTCGTCAGTATATAAAATGTTTTTTGGTGTTTTTTCAAGCATGACAGTGTTTTGGGTGAAGATTGTGCCTTACGGGGGCACATATTAAAAATCATATTTTTTTGGGGGGCGATATTGAAGATAGCCTCATGCAATTAGGAAAGCTAGTATAAGATAGAGGAAAGACAACATTCATGGGTCACAAAGCGACATTGAAGCAGATTAAGAAAATGAATCAAAAAGAAAAGGAAAATATTGTTTCCACGACCAAGGAACTGAGAAGTCTAGTAAAGGACGGAGAAGAGATTGATGGTGATTGGTGTAGCTTTGATCTGCTACCACCACCTATGTTTACTGGTAAATATTTTGACTTTTGGGCTATCAAAATTCTAACTTTTCTTTGAGATAAAGAGTTAATTGAGTGTCACTCTAATAACCCATATGATGAAGTATGTGATGCTTTAGCATTGAATTTTATAAAACATGGATTGGATGAGAATTTTTTGTGCAAGGTAGAAAAAGCTACAACTTCTAAGGAAGCATGGAAGATCCTGGAAGCAAATTTGGTGCAAGGGGGAGGAATCAAGTCGAAGATTGTAGTGTCATACAACCTATTGAAGCAGTGCTTGAAGATGAAAATGAAGATGGATCTATAGCAGGGAATCTACAGAGAGATGAAGAGTTTGGTGAATCTCACTTGAAAGTGGATCACACTCTTGATGGTATGTTTCCAACAAGAGTTGATTTTGGCATAGATAATGTTACCAATGGAGAAGCAATTGATTCAGTGGATCCAACAATTGAATTTTCTTTTGTTAACTTTTATGAAGAACAATTAACTAGTGATGAGTGGTTGCATATGATGCAACATAAATGTCTTATTGATATGATGTTATTTGGTGAGGGAAACCCACTTGTGTTTGGAAACCAAGTGGAAGACAACCTGTTTGCAATAGTAGAGATCAGTAAAGGAATAAAAAATTAAGATTATGATGTAACAAGAGAAGCACATAAAGAAGCGATAGAGGTAGAGAAGAAAGCACAAGAAGAGAAAGCTCTCATTGCAGAGCAAAATGAATAGAACCAATATGGTTCTGAAGATGTTTTTTCATATAAACTTAATATTGATTTTGTGTGTGCAGATCTAAGAAGCAACTGAGATGAAACAAAAAAATATGAAGAAGAATTAAAGTTCCTTGAAGTATGTCTTAAAACACCATGTATTGATAATGTCTACATAGAAGTTGCAACAATGATTGTTGAAGTCAACATGGACGATGTAGAAAATGAAAATGTTAATGAAACTTTCATGTATTGGAGTCCTGAAGAGATAAAATTATATTATGAACTTATGTTGCAGTGAATTGATAATCGAAAGATTGATGATAAAGAACAAACTATAGAAGATGACATGTGGCAGTAGTGCACATACAGAAAATTTTTTGAAGATGTAGAGGACATCCATGGACAACCTGAAATGATTTTCTATGTTTTTATGATAAACAAAGATATCACGATGGAAGAGCTGCAACATCAAATGAAGAAACTGAAATTTGGAACCTGTGACAAAAAAGCAAAGATAAAACAATTCAGATGATATAAGATCTGAAAGGAAAGGAAAAAGAAATCTAGCCCAAGAGCTAATTTCAATGTTTTTGAGTCATTGTAAGCCTAGCCGAGACTTAGAGCAGTAGGCATGTTTAATTTATGTTGAGTTAAGGTTAAGTTGTCAGTCATAATTAAGGGGGAGTGTTGGAGATAATTACGACCCCTTGTCAATTCACTGATGCATCGATGCACTGCCTAACCGTCGTCGACCACCTTACTGCACACGGCCTCTATGCCATGATCTGTCAAGTTTTGAAGTGCCATCACCGCCATAACCCTTTCGAATTGAAGGGACAATTAACCGACTTAAGTTTTTTATAAATATAGTTGAGCTGGGAAATACGAAGACGCATAGTGCGGATGCACAATTAGTGTTGTAAGGCAGTTGTAGTTGCATACTTTTGTAGTAGTAGCTTAGTAGTTTGTTATGGGACTTTCATAGTTTCATAGTCTATGTTGTATGTAGTTGTTGCCGTTTCTTTGATATTTCATGGTTATATAAATTCTTATCTGGTTTTTGTTAGAAATTTAGCTATGGATTCTATTCGTTCAATTTGGTATCAGAGCGTTGTGCTTTGTGACTTTCACAATATATTAATGGATGAAATCAAATATCCATGGATCATGGACTACTCCACATATTTGAGTCAATGGTTTATGACTTGTTTAAATATAAGTCAGTAAGGAAACATATCAACCATATCAATCTATGGCATATATAGCCTATCGAATTGAGAACTGTGAACTCAAAGTTATATCTCGTAGATCACTACAAGAGTTTACGTGCTTACATAAATGTTGTGGTCAAAGTTTGCATCAAAATGTAATGAAACCCTGTCAAAATAGTAGTCACACAATTACTTTATCGTGGAATTTGTTGTTACCTAAATCAATGTTAATAATATTGAGATCAGATGCCCTTCATAAGTCAATGCCATCAATGAAGCTGAATTGAAGTTCAAAAGAGAATGATGTGGTTGACAAAGAAGATAGAAACTTGCAAAGTCATAAGGGTCTACATAGAGGGTCTATAAAAGTAATTAGGGGTTTTGCAACATACTTTGCATCATAAAAATATAGGGTTTATAGACCTTGAATAGGTTCATGGTTTCTAGGGTTCGTAAACCCTGGATGGGTCTTGAATTGAAAAAACCTAGAATAAAAACCATAACAATTAAAATAAATCATCCAAGGTTTTCAAATATAATAATGAAAGGATAATCTAGGGTATATGGTAAAATCCTAGCGAGGGTTGAATTGGCTAAATCTTAAATCTTGAAATTGGAAACCCTTGGGTTGATGTTTCCACTAAAAAATAAAAACTGTACCAAGGGTTAGATCAAGAAATTTAGGGTTTGTATTTAAGAACCCTAGAAGTACACCCTCTGAGAAACCATGGAAATCCTAGATTGAAAAAATTCATCATGCTCTTGTCCTTGTATATTTTTCTTGGTTGTACTTGTCCATGAAAATTACAGGTACATAATAAAGGAAGCAAGATGAGAAGGATAAGAAGAACAAATAAAAGCAAGACTCATGCTTGATGATGTTTCTTTTAAAATGATGAGCATGATGGAAGAAGGGAACTGTAATGATCCCAATGAACATAATTTTGAAGCTTCCAACTAATAAGCAAAATCTTGTTGCAATATGAAGATTAAGCATGCAAATAATTGTTGATTTCAGAGGGAAAGTTAATATAGCATAATTTGACACCTTGTCTAGAAGCTGTTATAATATGGAAAATTTGATATTGATGATCTACTTGGGACATAACTTGGCTCCTCGATAAGACAGATTGTAAAAACATGTGAAGGGGTTGGAAGGAGAGCTCAATGATATTGATCATTATCAAGAATAGTATCCAAAAGAAAGAAAGGTAGTTAACAATAACAACTCGAAGGAAGATATAGTAACTTGGTAATCAAGTTTTATCCATTGACACTCTAATTAAAATAAATGCATGTAGAGATGGTTCATGCAAAAATATGTTGATTTCAAAGAACTCAAGTAAGCAGATGCTTTGATGAGAAGACCATCATGATAAGGTAAGTCTGATATTAAAATTTTGATATTGGTTAAAATGATGCTTTGATGAGAATGACATCATGATAAGGTAAGTCTGATATTAACATTTTGATATTGTTTATTTGGTTAACATATTGTGTTGCTACTTGAAAAGATGATGCAGGGATACATGATGACTGTTGAGGCAAGTTCAACTATTGGTGTTGCAATTAATTCAAAGAACACATGGGTTGAATACACGGTCTTGGAAATACTTAAAGGATTATGAATTCAAGATGTTTACATCATCATATTGGGATTGAAAGGTAGTATTATAAGAAAATAATTGATGTTCATGTTCCAATAACAATAAATATCACTTTCATGCTTAAAGGAAGCTATGACAAGCTTGCAGTTTAATAAGGCTCAATATAATGCCTTGATTTATGATGACGAAAGGACAGTGATGTGAAAGGTTGATGGCCTAAACCATGTCACAAGATTGATGGAAGAGGATGGATCCAAAATCCTTAGGAAGGAAGAAATATGAATATGATGGGAAGCAAAGGAAAGAGGGAACCATGAAACTATCTCCATGAAGAACTAGTAGTAGATACACTTATGGAAACAAGATAAGGAGCTTGTGGTTAATTCCTCCCAATTGAAAAGAAGTCAGGAATATCCTCTATATTTGAGATGGAGTAAAGAAGTCTCCTTAAAATATTAATAAGGAGCAAGGATCTATTTCCATATCAATAGGAAATAGTGATATCCTCTCTAGTTGAGAGGGAGTGATGATAAACATCACATTTGTATTCTCTTCTTCGTGTGTCATGCACTTGACCAAGACTAACATCCGTAAGTCTAAGTGAAGGCCATGGAGAGAAAATGGAAAAAAAAGGATTGGATAAGCATCTACAATTTCATTGAGGATAGAAAAATACAAGATAGGAAATGGACTGACACTCTTTGAGGATTGGACATGTATCCAAGACAAGAGTGGTCGAAGAGGACCGATATTCTTTGAGGATTAGGAATCTAGGATAAGAATAGTCTTAAAAGGACATACCTAGTGAACATTCAGATGGGGTATGTGCCTTGAAGAGGTAGTGTGGTATCTCATGTAAAGCCTTCTAGCATTATGCTCTTGTATAAGAAAGAGCTTGTCAAGTCAAGACCTTACTATGTTGAAAATGTTGGTTATGATGTTCATGCTTACAGATGGCTTATCAATCTGAATCTTCTTATGATAATATATTAGTTTGAGAGTATCGATGTACCAAGTCTACAATTATGAATACCTCCCTAGTTAATAGGGAGTGTTAGAGAATGTACCTAGTTTCGATTTTCATAATTTGTACCATTATGTATTTTACGTAAAAAAAAAACAAAATAAAAATAAAATTATTATTATTTTTCTAAATAATCATGTTCTTCATGCTTTTAGGTTAAATTTGAGTCAAAGAGTCAAAGTCATACTTTGGACCTATTCTTAAAGAAAAAGAAAAAGAAATTTTAAATGTAAAATTTGGGACATAGTCTCCTCTAGATGCCAAGTCGTCCTTGCCCTCAAAAGACATCACTGTTCACACCCCCTTGGATAATTATAAATAAAAGGAAGCTAGAGCTTATTTAGACACACACTTCAGATGATTTATTCTGAAATACCACTGGAAGGGAAAACAGAAAAGAAGAAAGCCAAAGTCTAGTTTAAGGAAGGTTCTCTCTTGATATTTGTCTTATGGAAATTCTGCCTAGTTGAAAACTTGTTGCTGATCTCGCGACTGATGAATTTGGCAAAAGTAAGGAAGGTTTGTATTTGCATATAAAGGTGGGAATTTATGTGGTTATGGGTCATGGGTATCTCCTTTGATCAAATTATATAAGAAGATATTTATTTGGGTTTTTCCCTGGCTTGGAGCCTATATCTTGTGTTCTATTATCTTTTCTGATCTTCATGTTTTATGGTAATTGCAAGATGAAGGGAAAAAAACATAATAATAAAAATGCTAACCATCTCACAAGTAACTATCATGTAATGGAAATATTATAATAATATTAAAACCTCTCGATTTCTAATAGAAGAAGTAAGACTTTGGATTTGTGAATCCTTCACAACATAGGTAGGGCAAGAGCAACCCCAAATTGCATGAAAAAGGATAGATCTAGGATGTAACACCCCAAGACAACCCATCGAAGCCACAAACAAAGAGTGGTAATGGGAATATGAGAAAGTGGTGCAAGTTCCACAAGATCCCCACTCATAACAAAAATGAATGTCGAGCAAAGAAATTACTGGTGCCTGAGCTAAAGACTTCAGAGTTAGACACATGTTTTGACTTTGAACCAAACTTGGACAAGGGGAAACATATCATTAATGCATAAGCCAATGCCACCATTGCCACCACCCTAGTCTAGAAAAGTAAGCCTGAAGATTCAGAATAAGGTGAGTGTCTTTTTCACTCACACATGTTGGTGAAGGGTGCTCCATTGCATTTCATTATTGACAAAAGCAGTCAAAAGAAACTTATCTCAACAAAGGTCATTAAGAAGCTGCACCTACTGATAACACCGCACCCAAAACCGTTCAACATTAGGTGGATCCATCAAGGGAAATATCTCTGTGTTAGTGAACAGTGCCCCTAGCTCTACAACATCAAGCCTTTCACAGACAAGGTGTTATGTGATGTTTCTCTCCTTGAAGCTTGTGATGTTTTTTTAGGAAAAACATATTTGTGGAAGCACCATGCAGTGTATGAGTCCATAGCTTGTACTGTTATTATTACTTTGGGCAGAAATCTATATAAGATACTAGAGGTAGCCTCACTTACTGCCATTTCTTTGAGCTCTGCTAAGAAATGTAGTAGGACCATCTTCTAGACTGATAAATTTATATTTTTCCTGATCGTGGCCACATCCATGGCCTCCACATAGGATTCCACTGTGCAACAGATAAAAGTGGATAAGGTCGTGGAAGAGTACAGAGACATCTTCTCCTCACGCATAGCAGTACCTATGCACTCTCAGGTCAAACATTCCATCGATTTAACCACTGGTGCACCTATACCCAAATGACCAACTACCACTGCTCTCTTCTAGAAAATGAGGAAATCAAGTAGCAATCCATGAGCTGCTACAAAAAGGGCACATCCAATCAAGTTCCTCACCTTCTGGTAGCCCAATCATACTTTTGTATAAGAAGGATAACACCTAAAGACTTTGCATTGATTATCGAGATTTGAACAAAATCACAGTCAGGAATAGGTACCTGATTCCATGGATTGATGACCTTCTTGACCAAATCAAGGGGGCCAAGTACTTCAATTTTTTTTATGAAGTCTGACTATCACCGAGTTCTAATAAAAC
Organism: Pinus taeda; assembly: GCA_000404065.3. Lineage (NCBI taxonomy): Eukaryota > Viridiplantae > Streptophyta > Pinopsida > Pinales > Pinaceae > Pinus > Pinus taeda. The sequence goes on along the minus strand of APFE031075371.1, from coordinate 9,567 downwards.
TAATTGATGTGTTGAAGACTGCTTTCAAGTCTAAGGAGGGTCTTTTTGAGTGGTTGGTCATGCCCTTTGGTTTAACGAATGACCCAAAAAATTTCATGAGGCTAATGGATGACATCTTACGTCCTTTCAACAACCCTTTCGTGGTTGTATATATGGATGACATCCCCATTTTCACAAAAGTTGGGAAGAGCAAACACTTTGTGACAACACAGGCTATGTGCTGACTTGGAAAATGCTGCTTCGACATGGAAAAGGTCCAATATCTAGGTTACATCATTGCTTCCTAATGGGGGAGGAGTGATCTAGGTAGATATTGGGGGCCACCCACCTATTCCATTGGCTCACAACGCAATTTTCCTATTTTGGCAGTTTTCAGGTCCTGAACTTTCAAGGGTGTTTAGAGCCCTAAACGATGTTTTTTGAGGAAACATGCTAACAATTTGGATTGTTGTTGGTAGTCAAAATTTGTACTTCTTGGATATAACTTTCCAACTGGTTATTGTGCGTTCCAAATAGAGATCATATGCCAAAGTTATGACTCCGAGAAGTTGACATTATAACTTACCCCATTAGGTCACATAAGCCTTTGGCGCTTTTTCTTGTAGGGTTAGGGTTTATCATTGTTTCTTCAGGATAAAAAGAGACCTCAGAGCCTCGTTGTAACATAATTCAAGAAGATGCATAGCCGTCACCTCTTTTAAGAGATAAGCTACCACCATTCGAGCTAGTTTTCTTTTTTTATGTATGTAAAATATTTCATCATTTTTCATTCATTAATTGAGATCAAATTTCACTATATCTTTGTGTTTTGGCTTCGAGTCTATATTTTATTTTGTTTCCTTCATAAATTCATTTCATGAGGGTTTCATGAATTTATTTTTCAACTAAAATAATAATTTAAAAACAAACTGGAACCAACCTAATGCTTGTCAATATCACTACAAGAAAAGTGTTGCAAATATTTGTGATGATCCTTTTAGGTAAAGTATTACCCTAGAGTTGGTTACTTTGGAAACCATTTCCACTACAAAGGACATGATTCAAGTCAATGTGGGAATTTATCTAGCTCAATAACCCTAATATTTGTGAGAATTTGAAATACAATAATACTCTTATTATTTATAACATACAAAATGAATCAACTTGCATACTTTGGGTTGTGTTTGTGAGGGATGTCGAATGAAAGGAATGGTCTTCTCCTTTAAATATTTGAAAATTTCTCCTTTGGGAGGGGTAGAGAAAGACAAGTTAACACTATTTAGGAAACCCTTTTTGGATATGGAAATTTTGTGATTAATGACGAGGGTAATTTCTTCCTAGTCCTTAACAAGAGCCATCAACTTCCTCTTATGCGGAGAAGACAAATTTTGTGTTAGTATTGAAGCTTGATATTGCATGGGTAATGAGGAGGAAACATTTTTTTGGCACATGTGATTTTCAAATTTCATAGTGTTTGGGCACTGTTGAAAAATCTCTAGTCATGGATAGAAGCAACTTGGGGATTCCTCTTATAGGATACAATGGTTATACGTCTAATCATAAAAGGTTTCTTCATCCTAGAATTTTTTTTCAGGGCAAGAAATAAAAAAAGTTCTAATTAATTCGAAGCCTTGGTTCACAGAGAGTGTTGGTCTATTTTTGAAGTTATGGTGGGCTAGGTTTTAATCCAGACACAACTATTAGTGGGGGTCCTAATAAAGGCTCACTCAATCTACCCTTAGAATATTGGGGGTTCTTAGATTCTAATAACCATTAGTAATTCTTGGGTAGGTTCAATACCATGGCCTTTAAAAATCATACTAATATAATACATATGCTTGGACATGTATTTATGTTAATTTATTCCAAGGCCTCAATGAATTTTTGCTAGAGAGTAGAGACTGAAATCGGACACAACCTTGGATTATAAAAATATCTAGTGTAAATTACATTTTTATCATAGATAAATGGCAACCCAAAGTGAAAATGTGAAACAGCCATAAACTACTAAGGGGAAAACAAGAACTCTTTTGTGGAAGGAATCCAAGATGGATCACTATTGGAAAAACCCAATAGTGGAACTTACATCAATAACTCTTTTAAATGCCACTATAACATCTCTACATATAGGTGATAGAGACATTGATACATTCATGATTCCAAAGTCAAGCTCTCTTGTATTGGTTTCACTATGAAAATAATCTTATAAGAAAAGGAAGAGGAGGCATTGGATTAGAGTCTTCAAGTCAAGAAAGGAAACCAAGTCCTATATTATCATTGATCATGTTAAACCAATTGGTGGCATTATATTCTTGAATGATGTTCAAATAGGGACTTGGTTGAATCAAATATAGAAGAAAATATTGGAAAATACGTAGAAATAATGATCACATTCTTAAGTGAGGTATTCACAGACTTGATTGTTTTAAACCCTAGCAAGAGTAAGCAACATAAAAGTGAATATATTTTGGAATTATTGAATAATTAGGGGAAACACGAGTATGACTAATTGTCTTCATAATTAGCTACTCCAACTTGAGTAATGTGGTTAAAAAAATGAATATCAAGGATTAAATGGGAGTTAGGGGTATAAGCCCTTAAAGAAGTTAATTATGGATATACTTTTTTTTGGGAACTAGATGCTTTTATTTGAAATTTTTATTTATAAAAATAGATGGAAGGGAAGTATCCATTCTCAAATATTATAACTATTCCTACCATGAAATTCTTCCTAATTGATTGCCATATTTTTTTTTCAAAGAAACACAACTTTAGTTACACATAAATGGTGTGTTTTTCTTTTTTAATAATATCCGACCATGATTTATATTTTTTAGTTACACGTAGATTGTTATACATAAATTTATTTTGTACATACATGTAGTGCATATTTGTAGATTTATATATCAATATTGACAATATTGACAAGAAAGGTACACACATTCTATGTAATCCTCTAGAATATAGTCTCTTCCATCTAACTTTATTATATTAGAAATGATTCAAGTTAGAATCCATTTAGATTCCCTTGTTATTATTAAGCATCTTTTTAATTTTTATTTATTGTTTTATTTGACAATTCAACTTAATTACTTTTTTATGGCGACACTCTTATATTCATGTATCCTTTATTGAAGTGTTAATTCCAAACCTAGAAAAAGCTATAAGAACCATCAACATCAAGAGCAATAAATATTTAATATGAAATTTATTTTTTCCCAACCATAATGTTCAATATGAAACCACTATTTTAATAATGGAAATTGAATAATAGAAGGAATCATTTATCGCAAGCTCACATCAAGCACATTGCATTGTAACTATAGGCGATATAAAATTATGAGACCAAAGAAACATGTTGGAAACGACTTTTCCTTAACTATGTACAAACCAAGGCTATATGGTTTTTGGTGTTAAATAGTAATATTCATTTTGGAACTAAACATATCATTATTGCATTTCACTAGAATGAATATATGTATTTTATTAAATTTGTGCGTGGTCACAGTAAGTATGCAAGAAATGTATTACATTTTTGTTCATCCTCCATCTTATCGTTTTGTTTTCTATTGACTACCAAAACTTTTGAGGATATTTTCTCAAAATCCTTACATTCTTGTAGGAATACAACTTGTTAGAGTCAGTAATTGTATACTGCGATCAATGATTAAAACTTCTCTTATCATATTCATATAAGGGTCTTGCTCAGAATTTTTTGTCATTCCACCTAGGTCCTCATTCAAAAATTTAATCATTGATGGTATCCCTAGTAAAAAAACCTCACTCTCCCTAAAAAGTATATACTTGCTGGCCCACATTCATTTTTTACTAAGCATACATCAATCGTGGAAGCTTATTTCATCATGTCTTTATGTCAGTCAAGTCACCATGAAGTCTACTCACTCAAGGTTTTCATTAGGTCTCTACGTTTCATTTTTCCAAGGTCCAATAAGACACCATTTCACTGCATAAGGCCAGGAAAAGTATGAGAGTGAAAAAAATAATATCCCTTTTCATTTAAATAGGATTTTCCAACATGTGAAGATGCTTTCCAGAGTTGTAATTTTGATTTCAAGTATCAGTTTCATTCCAAATTGTAATTTTATTTTTCACTATGTAATTTTATGTCTTTCAAATGTAATAAGCACATGATTTCCAAGCTGCTAATTCAAAGTTCCAAAATGCCAAAGGAATAGAAAGTCAAAGGTCAAAGTGTCCTCAATGTATATCAAGTGATCAATTTGTCAAAGAAAAAGTCAAGTGTAAAGGCATAGTTTCCAAGAGTAAGGTGAATGAAAAAAGGAAGAAAGTGAGCCCCCAGAGCACCAAAAAACCTCCAAATTCTCTAAAAACTTCAGAAAGGTCTTATTTCCTCTTCTACCAAGTAAGTCACACAAATTTTCCACCTCTTTGTACTCCTAAAGAACATTTTTTTTTAGTGTTTTGGTTCCTAAGCAAAATTGGCACATGGGCAAGTGATAAAACCATAAATCCATCCCTATCCCAAGTTTGTTGCCCATAGACCATACAACACCTTCCTACATCACTATTAAACCCATCCCTACCCCTATACTATCATTTCCTAGTCCCTAAACCCTTTTCCCATAAAACCCTAAGACCTAGGTTTCCAAAATTCCTAGGCAGCCCCTAGCATAAACCTGTAATTTAATTATCATTCCAAACTCCCTTGACATTTTCACCTCCCACAAATCCATAATCCCTCCCCTCATCTCCTCAAATATTTATAGCCCTATACCTATTCCCTAGACCTATTTCCACTTCCCATTCCCACCTACCTTATCCCTAGGGTTTCTTAACCAAACACAATGGAGGAAGACAAAGACTACATGGAATAGGAGGATACAAAAGAAGAGGAGGATACACAAGAAACATGGCCAAATATTATTGCTGAAGAAACCAAATAGCAAGGTCAAAACTCAAGAAAGTGAAGTCAAAGCTTGAAACCCTAAAGGTGCAAGAGGAGAAAGGAAAGTTGGATATCCTTGCTGAGGCCTCTTTCCATGCCTAGCATACTTCACCAACAACGTATACACCAATTTTGACAAGATTTTGCGCACTTTGGACATTTTTGGGTTTTTTGTGCAACATTGGATAGTTTTGGCACAGGTAAACTGTCCTATGCATAACGCCCTAGGTGTTGCACATCTTCTTGAGGCCTCAAAATGGAAAACCAAGACTAATGTTGGATCCAAAAGGCCAATAACATACATTTTTGACTATTGGCACACCAAATTTGGACTATTGGACAGGGAGAAATGGCCAAAAACACCCCAAAATTCACCTTTCTACCCTCTTTTTCAGCTAGGCGTTGTGCACAAAAGCAGTCTTGGGATATTGACCTTTTTTAGGGTCAAATATTACCATTTATGGGAACCAAGGGAATTTATAGAAACTAGACAGGATAATCTTTCCAATGAGCTATCCTAAGCTCAATTTGGACATTAGAAACCCCTTCATAAATCAGCTTGAAGTTAGTGCTGCACATAGGGAAAAATTCCCTGATTTTTTCACTGTTTTGCTCCAATTTTGATTTTCACCTTTGGAAATCAATTTTCACTTATGTAGTTGATGAAGTAAATGTAATTGTCATGTTTTTTCTGTTACCTAGGGTAAATACATTAGGTAAATGGACTCAATGAGGTGTAATGAATCAGTTCACTTAAGTTAGGGATGAGTCATTTTGACCACCCTACACTCTAGCTATCAGTGTAGTTTTTGGTGGAACTGCTCCTCCTCTCATGGATTTGACCCCTGAGGCTGGGAGGAGTTTGTTTGAGGACTATATCATGTACTTTTTCAGTCATTCGAGAAGATGGAATCAGTTGGATGTTGTTGTATTGAATAGAGACACTAGTGTAATCAATATTTGGCAGAAATTTAATGAATGAGTTGCAACTATTTTGATGGAATACCTATGGTATGGCATTTTGACATAGTTTCTTCTTATGTTTCATATGCTTGAATTTTTAATACTCTCATGTTTCATTTCACTTCTATGATATGTTGATTTTTAAGTTGATGAGCAGAATACATCTTACATGCTCTGTTTTGGGGAAATCTTCATAATTTGTCCATTTTCTTTAGTTTAGAAAGAATACGTGCTTGTCTTGCTCTTTCTAGCACCTCACTAGTATGATCCATCTCACTCAAGAACCTTAAAGTGTTTGAGTGTCTACCTACCTTGCTCCATTGGATGTCTACAATCATACCCTTATTTTCCTTGACCTAGTCTCTTTGACCTAATCCTCATCAAGCAACCCACTTTCAAACAATCAAACCCTTCTGCACATCATAACCAGCCTAAAACCCTAATTCATCCAGCCCTCTTGGCTAATGATATTGTGGAGAGAGCCCTCTCCGAATTGGTAGGGCTAGATACCGAGTCAAAAGGTTGGTCTCTGGTTACCTCAGTTGGACTCTTCCTCAACCTTGGAGATCCGGAGGAGTGATAACATACTAGCGCCATTTCCAGGGTACAAAAGATTCATTTTCCTTGGGTGTATGACAAAGTTTAGATCTAATTGCTGATGGTGGAAAGTGATTAGGCACATATGAAGGCTGAACCATTCCCCTGGTGACTCTAGTGCCGACGAATCCAAAGGTTTAGAATTTTCATGGTGACTCCACTTTTCAAGAAATAGTAGTTTGAAAACCTTCTTGGTGACTTCATTCTTTTCAAGATGAGTTCTACTGTAGGAAGAAATCCCACATATGCTCCTATGGATCGATCTCAGATCCATGGATTTCTAAATCCTATGCCTCATGTTAGTTGGTTTACAAATCTTCCTATATTTAAAAATGAACAAGAAGATGATGCTACTTTACATTTAGTAAGGTTTCATGTACATGTATGCAGACTAAGAGTTGAGTTTCCTGAGGACTATCTCATGAAGTTGTTTATGGCTACTGTTTAGTCAATTTAACGTCTTAAATTGCTCTACATAAATTATCAATCTGGGTATCGTAAACTGATGAAGTGTGGTGCACCATATGTGCTTAGTTAACCTTTTTCTTACTTCGTTGTTTTATAGATTTTATTTTGTTTTGGGGTTTTGTTTTTGTTGATCTTCTAAAGTGTCTAATGCAGATGGAAATCCTATTCTAAGGTCTTAAGAATACTTTTAAAGGTCAAGTATGGATGTAGATTTCAAGACAAGGTTTGTCCCTAATGGTAACTTCCAAAACTTAGCTCTTCAAAAGATCTCAAAACATGTTATTGATGGAATTAG